>VDFB02255121.1:0-46431 GCA_007258455.2 Sequoia sempervirens
ACTAAGTGCTCATATTGTGCACAATCAAATCAAATTGGAGAGTTTGCAGAATAAGTTTCTAGAAGAAATGATTGAATGCATCAAGGAAATCATGGACTCTGAGTCTCAGAACAAGGAAGAAGAAGTCATCCTACACTTGAAGAAGTAGTACAGATTGTCACTTACTAAGCTGAAAAAGCATAAATCAGCTAAGGTAATACATAAGCACAACAAACAACATTTATGACTATTGTCTTTGATGGCCTCATGCAATCAGCAAGTACAAAGAGAAGCTGGAACAAATTGAAATAGAGCTGAATAGTATTGGTCAAAACTTTGACATGTCTCAGGATCATGATGGTGCAATCAAGAAAAGGATTCAAGAATTACAGTTAGAGCATACAAATGTTCAAAACACCAAGAACAATATTGTTGACACCTTTTGGAAAGTAAAGGACTTAACCGAACGTAGGCTAGAACAATTAATTGAGATACTAAAGAAAGGAGAAGTATTGGAAGAATCCTTCACCATTCTGGAAGCCCTCATCAAGATTATCAACTGGTCATCTAAGAACAATAGCATGATCATAATCATCAGGATTGCAGTAGAAGCATGCAAGAAGTTTCTTCCGGAGATGAAAGAAAAGTACAAAATAATCTTCTAATAGTGGCTGTACTTCTACAAGTTTTTGAATCAGCTTTTGCTTAAGAGAATAGGGTATCTAGCTGGAGTTGAATATGTCAAGTGGTTTGCATTACCAGGTTATCAGTTTTGGTTGTGGATCTCAGGGAATATCTTTTGGTATGTGTAATGTCTTACACTCAATTTTTGTGTTGTCGCATCAATTGGTGTATGAGTTAGGAGATCCGGTCATTCAATTTTCTATTCATCAGTGCTAGAAGGTCAACTAAGTAAATGTGGGGTGTTGCAGATGTTTGAGGCAAAAAATTTTGGAGTATTTTTGTGTTGGAGATTTTTTTTTGGGTCCTAACTATGCTATGGCCAACTTTGGTGGATGACACTAAAAGTTATTCATGATTTGAGCTGACAATTGGAAAATATTTTCTATTTTATTAAAGTCAGCATGGAGCGATTGAAATCTTGGTAGGAGATATATATGTGAGATTGGTTAATTCATTTTGGTGTGCATGTTTAAGAGTTCAATGTTTTGGTGTGTATGTGAATATCAGAAGAGCAGTTGAACAATTTTCTCATTTGTAGAAGAGGATTTTGTGAAGCGAATTAAGGTAGAGCAAAGCAAAGTGCAAAATCGGATAAAAGGTCCAAAATCTGATCTATGAGCCCAATCGAAACTGTAATCAGGCATTTGTAGATGCTATCTTCTCAATTCAACCTTTTGATGTAATCCAAATCTTTTGTAAGGTAGTGAGCCTTCTTGATTTTGAGCAGTGAGCTCTAGGCAATGTGCCTAAATGCAAGTGCATTCCCATTTTGTAAAACACTATATTTTGAGTACTCAAAATTATGGATTGACCTCCACTGTGTTTTTTCCCCTAACAAGATTTCCATGTAAAAATCCTTGTGTTATGGTGTTGTGGCTTATTGTTTCATGTTCATGCATCTTTCTTTTGATTGAATGCTATAGGCACTTGAGAGAACAAATTAATAAAGTTAAAAATTGCACAAAATTGATTCACCCCCTCTCTCTCATTGTTGCTTGAGTCCAACACTGGCATGGTTGTGTAGCTGGGATCCATATTGCATTTTCATTCTACGTAATCATTCTCCCTAAGTTTGCACTTAAAGGGGGGGTGTTAATCTATTAAGTTTAATTTAGGGATAATTATATTAGTGGTTTTATTTCCTGTATCAGGTAGTTGTTTACCCATCACCTTTTTCATGCCTTTAAAAGGTTGTACAATATATAATTTACAATATCTCAATTTACATTCACTTTTGGTGAAATAGCGCGTGCTTCTCTCGTGCATTGTGAAGGGTTTTTTGTTGCAGATGGTGATTCTAGGTTTGGTGGTCTCCACCTACATGAACATACCTCCACATCCTCTTGGAATTCTCTTTACATAGACATTAAAATTCTCTCCATCAAATCCCTTCAAGCTATGAGAAAATGAGAGCTAAAGTGAATAGCTACATGGGGAAAATACAATTTTTGAGGAAGAAGGTAGTCTTGATAATGAAGTGATGTGTATTATCTAATGTTGTGTGTTGTAGCATTGAAGACAAAATGTCTTTATATTTGCATGTCATTCCATAAATGGATGCATAGAAGCACAATTATTAAATGTGGAGGGATGAGAGTTAAGTGTGGAGTGGCACTAGATAAACTTGTTGGTGTTTGATTGAAACATCTAATTTTGCATGGTGTGAACACGTAGGTGGGTAAACATCATCATTTGATGATGATCTACCATCATGGGTCCATGTGCACCAGCCAACAATATTTTTGAGAAAAAAATAGGTGTGTCTACTTATCAGCCTCCTCCATGTGTATGATGAGTCATACACCCTTAAAAAATATATATATATCCATTTTACTATAGGGTAAACTCACAAAACTGGTTTATAATTCCAGTGAGGAAGGAAAAGTTGCAAAAAATGCCCCCATGCAAAAAAATTGGTTTTTTGGGTTCAAACGAACATCTAGTTCAAGCGAACCTAAAGGGGGTTTACTAGAACCCCCCCTCAAGCGAACCCATTAAATGTTGGGTCCCACATATCCTAGGAAAAAGAATAAAGGGTTGTGGAAAGGAGGTTCGCTCGAACCCCCCTTTTCCCCCCTTCTCCCCCTCTGGCACCAAAAAACTCAAGAATTTTTCCCTTTGAAGCTCAAGTTGAGGATGAAAATGGAGGAGACTTCGCAGACCCAACTAGATGATTGTAGTCCTCGAAACGAGCTATCCAACAAATATAATTTTAATATGTTTTGGTTTTATTATGTATTTATTTTTTTAGTTTGATTAAACATAGGTTTTTCACCGAAAATCAAACTCTCTGTTCTACACATGTAGAAAAATAACAGATTATTAAAAAATATATATATATATCAGTGCACTAGATATTGAAGTCCTTGATCCAACAAAAAAAAAAAGAATTTTGATACATACCAAAAAAGTTATGTTGTATACGATCCGCCTATTTTTGAATTATAATTGGTTTGACTTCAAAACTCAATTAAGGAAAAAATATTCAATAAAACACTATGAAAACCAATTGGAAGCACTAGATATTGTAGTTACAAATTTAAATTTGAAAAAAAAAAAAATTATCCTTCATGGAAAAAAAGTTATGTTGTACACAATGAGTGTCACTCTTTAAAAATGGTGTTTACTAAAAAAAAGCTAGTTTTCAAAGGAGGTGGAAAAAAAAGTGCAATTTGATTCCAAAAAAATTGAAAAAAAAATATTTAGAATCTACATATAAAATGTCACAAATCACTAGTTTGCATCATCTTCAAATTCCTCACGGTTTAGCCGCTATAGGTGCCCAAAAGTGAAGATTTAATTAAAAAAATCAGTTCAGTGTCCAATTTAGCCAAAAATTGTAACCCAGTATTGTGGGATCACCTGCACTGTAGAATTTTTTTTTGTCTCCATAATATGTAGAAGTTCATGTCAACTTTGAAAATTAGGGAGTGCCACTATCAAACTCTCTCCCCTAAATATCATGTTATATATACCCAATTACTGATCGATTCAAAAGATTTCTTTATCAACTGTGTAGTTTTTTGAAATTATATTTTGAATCACAGTCAATGTTCCATCATCAAAAAGAGGAGAGTAAATAATTGTAGACAAACTCTTAAAATAATGCATGATTAGATGTGACTAGAGAATTAGCGAATGAGAGACAATTATGAGTAAGAGGGTATGAGAAAAGATAAATAAATAAAATAAAATGAATAAAAAGCAACAATAATAAACATAATTAAAAATAACATTTATATGTGAATTTATATACATGTATGAAAGTAAAAAGATGGTTAAATGTAAATATATCTCTAATCAAATGTATGCACATATATAGACATATATATGCTATTCTAATTGAATGTATCTATATATCTATATGAAATCTTGTATAAATATATCAAATATATGTTATATATGTATATCTATATACAAATATATAGAGAAGAAAAGTTATAAAGAAATATATAAGTGAATAATTTAATGATATGTATATATAATCGAATGCATATATACCTGTGTATAGATACGTAAATGTATGCTACCTGGATTAGTAGAGGTCCACTAAAAGTTTATTGAACGATGTTACCGTACACAACCCCAAATAGGTCTCATCTTGAACCCTAATCAGGCTTATGTTGGGGTTCTCCAGTTTTACAACCCTAAGTATTATGCTCTTGTCTTTGATTCTTATCTCATTCCATTCATTATACAACACACAATTTTATCTCATTCCATTATACAACATACAATCTTATCTCATTCATCTCATTCCATTTTACAACATACAATCTTATCTCATTCCATTTTACAACATACAATGGCTTTGACATTTTCTGGTTTCGTTGTATCTCCAGGCAGATACCCAACTCCATGCTTCCATTTCCCAAAACTTTCACTAAGAATATCATGTAATGTCAAACCCATTTCCCAGGTGAAAGCAGCAGGAGTGGAGGCTGAAAGAGAGCGCCGCCACAGTGCCATGAAGCTATTCTTACTTGATGAATGTGGGCTTTCTCCCTCGGAGCTGCCAAAAGTAATGAGCAAGAACCGCCAACTCTTCAGATGCAAATCCACGGACAGGGCTCAACAGGCACTTCAGCTATTTAGAGACTCTGGATTCACTCCTGCCCAGGTTAGGAAAACCATTCTCAGAGATCCATCTGTTCTTTTACGCCTTGTTGATGAGCAGCTGAAGCCTAAGATTGATCTCTTGAAAAAATTAGGCATGGCTGAACAAGATGTGGTTCATGTCATAACCCATGAACCCAGAATTCTGTCTGGAAGTTTAGACAAAAACTTGAGTCCCAAAACGCATTTACTTCTCAAACTGTTTGGGTCTAAGGATCGGCTGTTTAAAGCTATCAGGAGGAGACCTGGGATTTTTATGTATAAGTTTCAGACATTGCAAAAGAAAATAAAGATTATGGAAGACATGGGCTTGTTGGACTACCAGATCCATGAACTTCTTGGAAAGGATCCTGTGTTCCTCTGTGTGTCTAGAGGTAAGTTAGAGAAGAACATGGAGTTCTTGACAGGTACCCTGGGGTTACACCCAAGCATTGTGGTTAGGTATCCTCAGTTGCCAGGCTTCAGCTTGCAGAAGAGATTGAAACCACGCTATAAGGTGATTAAATATCTAGATGCATTGACATCTCCCAAGTACCAGAATGCCAGTCTTATTTCCTTGTTTTATTGGACCGAGCGGGATTTCACCTTGAATTTTCTGAAGGGCAGTAATGAGCTCATAAGTTTATATGAAGGTTACAAGAACTCTTTGGATGTTGAAATCACTTGAAGGCAGTCAACTCTCCAAGGATGATCTTTAGGAATTGTATAGTATATGTAAAACATCTGATGGCTAGAACAATGAAAATAATGAAAATTTCTTCTTTCTACCAGAGAATGTGTTCTTATCCACTAAATTTACAACTAAAATTTTTTATCTTAATTTGCAAGAATTTTGGCATTTTCTTTCATCTTCTCCTGTATTTAAAGAAGACAAAATGTAATAAATATATAAAATCTGAAAATTTATATTATTAATTTTTATTTTTATGAATTTGAGAGGTCACAAATGGTTAATCTTATATCAGATATAAACATTCAACAACACTTAATGGGGTTTGGACTTGATGGTAAGAATAACATCACAACAACTTAACCATCAAATGATTGACTAATAAATTATTTTTTAAGGGTTGGTTTTAGATTTTATTAAAAATATGCATATAATTGAAAATAAATATACTAGAATATTGACTTAAAAGAGTCTTTTGAAGAGCCTTTGAACCAAGAAAATATTTTGTCTATCTAATCTTAATGCAAATCAAAGTAAGGTATTTTAAAGCATGGGTTTTTCACGTGTAATAAACACAATTTTATTTTACAAGATATAAATAAACTAAGTTGGTTGTATCCACAATTTCATGTTGTTGCTAAATGAATAAACAATTGTCTTAGGACAAATCTAAGAGATGCATGGCTACTATGAGCTCAATTTCCATTTTCAATCTTTCAAAAGGCTTATATTCATTTGGCTTGACAAGTCAAGCTAAATATGATTATGTACAAGTTTAGTTGATAGGAGTTTGTAAGTGCCCAAAAATGGAAAATGATTTATCACAAAATCTAGAGATGATGTAGTGGCTCAACACACAACTTTATGTGCCATGAAATAAAAAATCTCTTTCCTAACCAATCTTGAAGTGGTGCAAGTGTTTAGCCAATCCGCAAAACCTCCCCCTTTTTTTCATGTTGTGCTTCTTTGATTACTAGCTAGCATTTGTCTCTTCTCATCTTTTCAATTTTTTTATTATTTTTGGCCTTCAAATGATGCGTTATCCCCTTTTATAGTAATTTTCCCCTTTATTAATCATAGGAATGCCTTGGCAAATACATTTTTTCTAAAACGAATTGATTGCTAGGAAAAGGGAAAACACATTAGTTTTGTTTTTTTACATCTCTTCTTTATGTGTTTTACTTGTTTGGTTGGAGGCAACCAACATAGCTAAAAAGTGTTTTTTCTATCTTTAGTTATTTGGTGGATTGTATATAGGTTGATAAGAGCTTATTGTAGGGATTCCATTCTTTTTAGTTTTGACCTCTTTTTCATCCTACAACCATCTTCTTGGAATTTTTCTTATTATCAATTTTTAGCATACAAATAGGTCTTAAAAGAAGAGGATCACACCAACAAGCTTATTCAAATTCTACTTGTTCAAATAAAGTGGTTGCAACATCTAGAGACTCCCTTTCATACAATTTCCTCCAACTTCTAAGCTTCACTTTCAATAGTTTGGTAACTAACTTTCTACATTTGTTTAGAGTCCATTTTTTTCCTTTTTTAATCCTTGTGAAAGGAGAAGCCACGATAGTGAGAGAACGAGGATAGAATAGCTAGGTCTCTAAGGACAACATTATTATAACATCAATCTCACATGTCTTGGATATTCTATGTCCAAGCGTGGGTAGTTTATATTTCATTTACAATTTGCTTAAATTAATTTTTTGATAGACTAGATAGTTAAATTAGATTGCTAGAGTTAGTATTAGATTAGTGGTAGATTAAATTTTTTTCTTTAATCTAAACTTAAAGCACCCTACTTCTAGTTTAGATAGGGGATAGTGTTGGATTTATTTTATTTGTTAAAATTATTTTATTTCTATTAAAAGCATCATCAGAATAATAGTATTAGTCTTTCAACAACTTGCACAACATCAAAGATAAATCTAATGCTCAATTTGCATAATTAATCAAACAACTTCCCAATGAAAACAACTATTTCACTCAAGCAACAATATTGGAATCAACAAATAATATTTTACATTTTGAACAAACAACAATGTTTTAATTTGGAAGCAAAAAGGGAAAGTAAGTTTATTCACATATTGCTTGCATGCATGTTATTTTCCCTTTGGCTTTTTACATTATTATACTTAAATTGTTTACACGTGTAAACACAAAATGCACAAAAATAGTAGTTTCTTAGTTTTTTTCCATGCATGAAAATTAATTTAAATAGAACTTTATTTCAGCATTATTTATCCAAAAAGCATAAAACTTTCAAAAGCACCAAAAAAAACTAAAAAAAGATTAAAAAAAAAATAAATAGGACTTTTTCTTTTTTAGTTGAGAGATCCAAACTTAGTTCCAAATTAACAAGTACTCAAACTAGCAAATCCAAACGCAATGTCCCAAAATAAATAATTAAAACATTTACACAAACTTGAAAATTACACAAGAATTATGAACAACACAAGAAATCCATTTATGATAACGACACACATATACCAAGGCATTGGAGAAACTATTGCTTACATTTTCCCACATAATCACATTTTTACATTTCACACCTATATGTATCCAAGGGTAAGGATAGATTGGGTAGAAGTTATTTTAGTGAGCTATGGGAGTTGTTACCACCTCCAATAGTTGTTGAGGTTACTAAAAAAGAAGAAGCATTTAAATAATCTAACAAGAGAATAATTGCTTGTTAGCCATTGAACTAGAGTATCTAGAAACCCTCTTTGAGCTAGAAACCATTTGTACAAACAACACCCTTGAGAATGTTTTGTGAGAACTCCACACTTTATGAGAAAAAAATGACTACACACAACACTACCACTACATTTTAACTTAAAAACACTCGCACTCATTAAGAACTATTTCCTCACAAAGAGAGTAATACCAGGTGGAATGCTTTGTGAATTTTATAATAAGTAGATGGAGGAAGAATTGGCCCTTCCTTATGAAGATAAATATTTAATCCAAAAAATAAGAACCCATTGAGGCATTGACGAATGGAGGGGATGTAAATAGAGGATAACACTAGTAACCTAAACCTACAATAGAAAGTTACAACGTAGGCTCTATGGGGACATCAACTCCTTGTCCCATGTGCTCAAGACCATTTCTATTATATTCATGTTTATAAAAAAGTTTAATCTAAGCCTATAGCATGTTCCCATTTTAAAAAGAGGAGGATCTACATCACTATCTTTTTCAAAATGTGATGTGTAACTACATGTTGGAGTAGTATTAGTGTAAATGACATAACATGAAGTAAGATTTCCACCATAAGAATGTAGATGTAGGTTCCATAGAGGAATTCCAAAGTGAGTAAGGTCAATCTTATATTCAACAATATAATAAAAGGTGAAATCTAAGGAGTCCCAATCATCACGAATACATGTAGAAAACATGAATCATGAAGAGGCACAAAATCATCAATAGAGGGTGACAATGGTGTGTGCATTTTAGGTGAAGAATAAGATATGATATTATGAAAAGTATAAGATGTTAAAACAATCTTTTCATGACCCAATTCAACCTATTGATAGTATTGTAAGGGAGTAGGATCATCTTTTATTATCAAATTTTTACCATTATGTACAAATTTGATAGACCATGTAGGGTAGATGGAACTACACTCACGACATGTATCCATGGCCTACCCAAAAGAAGTTTATAAGAAAGACTCCCCAACATGACATGAACCATGGTAGGTAACATAATAGGACCTAACTCAATAGGCATTGTGATACTAGCTAGAGTTTAGTGACTAATATTATCAAAAAATGTAATAGAAATATTTAATAAAGAAATAACAGAGCTAACAACATTGATAATATTAAGGAGATCTAAACTATAGATATTTAGATCATAACCATTATCAACAAAGGTTTTCTTAATCCCAATAAATTTAACACAAATAATGGTCATAAGAGGGTCATTTTATCTTTGAAATTCAAGAGAACGAAGTTCATATTGAAGAAAAGTAATATATGTATTAGTATAAATGCACTAAAGAAAGTTAGTCAAATGAGTAGATGAGAAATTTTATTTCAAATGTTCCATAAGATAAAAGCAGTACTATTTCATAGTAAGGAATCTACTTAGATTCACATACATGTGTGCAAGAAAGATAACAAACTTATATGATCCCCAAAATATTTACTAGTTTTATCACATGATGCAAATAAGAACCGATGCTCACAAAATCACAATGCAACATAATCTCTATTGCAAACAAGAAAAACTCATAAAACCCAAAGAAATGCAAACACATTCAAAATTTTATTGCATTCAATCAAATTGAGAAAATTACATAATTTTCTCAAAAGAAAAGGATTCAAATCTGCTCCACATGCTCTTCTTGTAGCTTCCTTTCACTGCCCCAAAACTTCTCATTTCATTTCTCTAAAATTTATGTACCTTTTCTCTTCAACTCCACATTGTCATCTTTTTTTTGTCTCAACTTCTAAAACCCATCACATTCTATCTACCCATACTCCACCACTTTTCTAAGTCTCCTCAAATAGTTTTTGTGTTTGATGTGCCTCATTTCCAGCTTTCCAGATCATTTTGAAATTCTTGATTTCAATCTGGTATGAGAAAGTTATGCCATTTTTATTAAAATTGGGTCTCACAGTCAAGACCCAAACAAACTTCTCTCCCCAAAAATATCAGTCAAACCTCTACCTCCTCCATTCTGGGCATGGTAATTCATGCCATTATCCTCTTCAATTTTTTTGCCAAAAAAATTCTAGAAATTTACCCAAAATGACCTCCATTATTTTATTCCAACACTTCCACTCCTAGGCGCCATTCACTCCGTGCCATGATTAATTTCTCCACTCTTCTTTATTCTCGGGAGTTACAAATAAAAAAATAAATAATCAATTTACATTCAACATGGGACTTTGGCTCCCAAAAATAATTTTTAATTTCCAACATTTTCACTAACATTACAATTAAACTTCAAAGCATATTATTGATTTATGAAAAGGGGTCTCATATGGAAGAGCTGGAGATGAGTCGTATGCCTGCAAAACTAACAACATACCAAAAAATCAAGAAAATAAAACAAATTTATTTTCGAGTGTTTAGGATTGCTTGGTACCCCTGGATGCTCCTACATCAGACACTTGAGGTAACTAAAATGTTCCATGAACATTTTAAGACCATATGTTTGCGTTGGACCCATCATTCTTCCTTATTCTTCTAAAATTTCCTCTTTCTCTTCTTCCAACATCTGTCTGGAACACTATGCATCCTCCTACACTATCTTCTCTCTTCCTTCACCCTTGTGAGACCAAGCCCACCACAAACCAACCACCTCCACCAAGAAGAATTTTCATGTTCTTTTGCAATACCTCCATCCAAATCTGCACTAACAAAATCTATTTTCACCTCCTCTGCATTCAACCCTTCAATTGAATACATCTCATTATCTTTGTCATAATAATCAAAATAAAAAAACTTAACCATTACCTCAAGGATTTCTCTCTCTATTGCTGCTACAATATCTTCTTCTCCACTACCATCAACTATTTCATCTTCTCCATCTGCATCTTTTTTTATTATCCTTTCAACCTTCCCTTCCTTCGCTTGCATATAGTAAGGTAAATCAGCTGCTACCTCTTTCTCCTCTGTTGCAACTTCTCCTTTTCCTGCAACCAAAACAAAGTCAACATGTTCATGGGACTTATATTCTCCCACCTGTATCTCTCCCATCCTCTTATCACATTCATTAGTCACTTTCCCTTCAAGGAAGATATCTATCTTCCTTATCACCTCTTTGAGTAAGAGATTTTCTTCATCTTCACCAAATTATTCATCAAATATAGGATCTTTTGCTTTAGAAACTTCTTCCCACTCTTCTTCTTCTTCTTCTTCTTCCTCAATGCCAAATTCATGATACTCTATTTCATCCTTTTTCCTTCCTACATTCAAAATATTATTAGAATGATAAACAAAGTTACTATTACCTCTTATCCTTGCCCAATCTGCTTTCAAATCTTCCACTGCTTGCTTCAACTCCTCAAATTCTCTCACCCTGTCCATCCTTAGTCTTTCCTTGAGTTTATCAATTTTAGGAACTATCAAAATCCATCTAATAACAAAAAAAAATTCCTCTTTCTCCTTTCCATTTTTAATACCTCTCAATTCCTTAACAACACAAATCTTCAAACTCTCTAGTTTTACTTATGTAAACTACCTCCTTCGATGATCTATTTATGCCCCATGGGAATCTCAGTTCCTCAAATCCTCTAAAAATTTCTTCTTACTACTTGCACATTCATTTGCAAGCAAAATCCACACATTCTCCACCCTCAAGTCCTAGTGCAAAGTGTCTCACATTCGGCGCTCTACCTGCACACTCAGGAACTCCTACTCTAATACCACTAATGCAAATAAGAATTGTTGCTCACAAACTCACAATGCAACATAGCCTCTATTGAAAATAAGAAAAGCTCATAAAACCCAAAGAAATGCAAACACATTCAAATTTTTATTGCATTCAATCAAATTGAGACAATTACATAATTTTCTCAAAATAAAAATGCTTCAAATTTTCTCCACATGCTCTTCTTGTAGCTTCCTTTCGCTTCCCCAAAAATTCTCATTTCATTTCTCCAAAAATTTTGCACCTCTTCTCTTCAACTCCACATTGTCTTCTTTTTTTGTCTCAACTTCTAAAACCTATCACATTCTGTCTACCCATACTCCCTCACTTTTCTGAATCTCCTCAAACAGTTTATGGGTTTGGTGTGCCTCATTTCCAAATTTCTAGATCATTTTGAAATTCTTGATTTCAATCTTGTATGAGAAATTTATGCCATTTTTACTGAAACTGGGTCTCACATTCATGACCTAGAAAAACTTCCTCTCCCCAAAAATGTAAATCAAACCTCTGTCTCCTCCATTCTGGGCATGGTAATTCATGCCATTGTCATCTTCAATGTTTTTTCTAGAAAAATTCTAGGAAATTTACCCAAAATGACCTCCATTATATTATTCCAACACTTCCACTCCTAGGTGCCAAGCACTACCTGCCATGATTAATTTCTCCACTCTTCTTTATTCTCAGGAGTTACAAATAAACAAATAAATAATCAATTTACATTCAACATGGGACTTTGGCTCCCAAGAATAATTTTTAATTTCCAACATTTGCACTAACATTACAATTCAGCTTCAAAGTATAATATTGATTTATGAAAAGGGGTCTCATATGGAAGAGTTGAAGATGAGTCACATGCTTGCAAAACTAGCAACATGAACCAAAAAATTAAAAAAAATAGAAAAAAATATTTTTGAGTGTGCAAAATTGCTTGGTACACCTGGATTCTCCTACATAATCACATAGGATATAATATGAACTACATTACTAGATTATGTAAGCATGGTGGGACAAAAAACTAATCATAGTCTAATCAAAACCAAAAATAGTAGATGGGAATATGCTTTGTATTTAACATCCTAGACCTATGCTTTCTCCAGTGAGAAATAAAGTCATAACTTGGAATTAAGAAGAGAGCACATCTATAAATCATAAATGGAACCAAAGTTTCATACACACACAAATCATATATAAAATATTTTTACAACTAAACATGCTTAATAATCCATTTCAAAGTTACAATAAGCTATATAAAATAAGAGAATACCATTGAAAAAGGTGTATAACAAATTAGAATGATGTCACACATTTATCTAACCTATATGAAATGTGAGAACACCATTGAAAAAGGTGTATAATACATTAGAATTTTGTCACACATTTATTTAACTCCTATTACAATCATGCAAGAAAATGTGGGAGGAGGGAACCCACATATAGGTTCAAAGATTCCCCTAAGTTTTTACAATCTTCCAAAGGGACATCCAATTATAGACATAGATTTTGAGGACCTTTTCTATGATTTATAAAGCATGTTATTTTTCCTTACAAATTTGAATTGCAAAAGTTGATTCCCTAAAATAACCTAACATACAAACAATTATAGATTTCACTTAAAATACCAACCCAAATGCATATTGCATTCTTGTATATAGAGCAATTCATTATAATACATTTACTTCCTTGGACACAATCATGGTGATAATTTCCAATCAATACATTGAATCTAACAATACAATCATCTTCATGACAATAAATCTCTCTTAGATATATTGATAGGTACCCTAGGGTAGATAAAACATTCTCTACATGCATAGATAGGTCACTAAGTACCAAATTGTAGGCCTAAAAATATAGGTGTTCATTAGTCATATTGAAATAATCCATGTGCTTATTTCATTAGTAATACATATACTTGTGTCTAAATTCATGCCTATAAGGAGTCCACAAATATTTGGGATTGATTGAGATTTGTCAATATTTGTTGTATTTATTTTATTTCTATAAGGGTATGCTAGGATATGTAGGGGTTAGATGAGAAACACTATTCAAATAGTAGAATATTGAAGCAAACTTACATTTAGGGTTTATAAATTGCATAAGAGGCTCAAAATCCACAATTCCAAACTAGTAGGGATCAAATCATAGCATGTAATTTGCAACTTGCAAGGAAGAAGCAAATTCTAATGGGCACATGTATAGGGAAATGGTAGAAAAATGGAGTTGAGAACTTAGAATGCAATTTGTAGGAAGAGGTGAAGATTTTGTGAAAAAAAAAATATCAAAAATAAGAACTTTGGATTTAATTTTTAAGAGATAAAAAGTTGCATAGAGACTCTAAAATTCCACAAGGATCAAAGAAAGCAGGAAGTGAAATGAAAATGGTAAAGTAGTCAAGTGAGGATGTAAGAATTGAAAGAAAGCCTTCATAACCATAAATTCTTCAACTTTGTTTTACTTGACACTAGTCCAAGAGAAGCTTTAACCTAGCAATCATCAAAAGCTCATAGATGACATCTACTAAGCATAACACTAGAAACATGATCCACTTGAAGTGGACATGTATACAATTCAATATTATCAACCTACCATGAAATAAAATGCATCAATCTAAACATTGAAAATAAAAAATCAAAAACTAAATAGAAAAAAATATTCAATGATGAAAACCATTCTTATAATGCATTGGGAGAGTACTATGATGAAAAACTATTTACAATAATCATGCATAAATTTGACACCCATGTGTACCCTAAACTTGGGAGAAAAATTCTTCCATGCACTATCATATTCATCATTTGTGACTATCTTCTTGCTATCCATATCATGTCATCATATTGTTCCTATCCATTACATCTACATCATCATACCATCATACCTATCCTCATCCCACTTTTAACCTTGACAATTATGTAGACAAGATATAATTGTTGAAAACAAGGTGAAGAAAAGATACAATATGAACTTATACAAGTGAATTTAGATTTTAAAATAAAATTACCAAATAATCTTTAAACATGTGATTGCAACATATTTCACAATATAAAAATCATAAAACAAAATGTGGTATCAAATTTACATGGAGAATCCCTTTCGGGAAAATACTCTGTACGTGAAAAGAGGGAAAGCATATTATTAATCTTCAAATGAGAGTACACAATAATACACTTAATACTAGTGATCTCTAATCAACCTAGTAGTACCCTATTACTTGCAAGAACTCAACATAAAACTACCATCTCATGGCTCCATTTCATAGAACTTGTGGGAGGTAAAACCACAAATGGTAAACCAAAACAAGAGGTACAAAACCACTTGAAAAAACCTCACCCCCTTCTTGGACAACCAAAAGACATAATATTATATTAAATGGAAATTAAAAGGCTCCAACATGGGTGCCTAGCCCATAGTCTATCCAACTCCTAACTTTCTAGATGTTGTGATGAACTTTCTACTCCCCAATGGAACACCAACATACACCTTTTCTTCTCCAATATCGGGTGCCCCATCCAAGACATTTCAACTCCCAAAATGGATACCTAAGAAGTCTTATCCATTTTTGAAGTGTAACCTCCACCAAAATTAAATCCTTTATTTAAAATATAATAGCATGTCAAAATTTAATGAATTACTCTCAGGTCCCCTAGAACACATTCCAAGGAAGGTGGAGACATATGAATAACATAGGATTATAAAGCTAGTTTCACCTTATCCTAACATTCTCCCAATTGATATTATACATTTTAATTACATCATAGTGATCAAGACCCATAGCCTTCCTTCACCAAGAGAACTTATTCATGGTCATTGGCTTCATAAGAGAATTTGCAACATTATCTAAAGTTTCAAACTTTCCAATCAAAACCTTACCATTCTCAACCATTTCTCGTAAAAAATGATATTGGATATAAACATGCTTAGTACAAGCATGATACATAATATTTTTTTATCAAACAAATAACACTTTGAGTGTCACATCCAATCCTTTTTGTCTTGCAATCAAAATAAATTTCATTACCAATCCTTTATAACCATATCACCTCCTTAAAGGCATGTGTACCAACTATATACTTGGCTTTAGTGGTGGAAAATACAAGTGTAGGTTTTCTTTTACTCATCCAACTCATTGCACCTCCAAACAAAGTAAATACACAACCACTAATTGAACTTCAACTATCCTAACCACTTGCCCAATTTGCATCAACAAACCCCTATATGTACAATGGCTTGACCACATCATTCTAGTACCATGATAAACCAAAAAAAATAAGTACTATGCAAATATCTAAACACCCTCTCAAAAAAATTCTAATGCTCTCTACCAAGGTTAGACATAAACTTGGTTAGATCTCCCACTACTTGGGCTATATTTGGTCTAGTTCAAATCATTACATACATCAATCTACCAATAAAACCAACACAAGAAAACTTAGACATATCCTCAAGACACCTATCCAAGCTCAACTTAGTACTAGCTGGAAGTGGAATACTAATTGGCTTACAATCACTCATATTAAACCTATGAAAAATGGTATCAACATACTTACTTTGACTTAACCAAAGCTTTTTGCGACCCTGATCTCTATTGAACTCCATCCCAAAAATATATTTTGAAACTCCCAATTCCTTCATATCAAATGTGCTAGAAATTTGTGTCTTAAGCTTACTAATCATCACCTTGTTACCAATAAACAACATATAATCAACATACAAGCTAATAATTAAAATTTAATCAACAGTAACCTTAATATAAACATAATGATCCTCCTCGCTCATAAGAAAACCCAAATTCAATAAAAAAAGTATCAAACTTTTGGTACCACATTATGGGTGACTGTTTCAAACCATAAAAGATCTCTTCAATTTGTAAACCATTTTTTTTCTTTCACAACAAAACCATTAGGTTATCTCATATAATCCTCAAGATCCACATGCAAGAAATTAATTGTAACATATATTTTCTCTATCGCAAAATTACGAGCAACAACAATAGATAATAGGAATCTAACATAAGTTAATTTAGTAACAGGAGAAATTTTTTTAGCAAAATCAACTCCCTCTCTCTAAGAGTAGCCCTTAGCCACCAATCTAGCCTTGTACCATTCTAAACAACCATTTTCTCCATTTTTTCAAAATTCCCACTTGCAACCAAATGGTTTCCTTCCTTTAGGATAAATAACAAGATCTTAGGTGTCACAACTATCTAAAGCCATCATCTCCTCTTGCATGGCTTGCAACCAAGACTCACTTTCCTCCAAAGAGAGAGCCTACATAAAAGATCTAGGTTCATTGTCAGTACTCAAAAAAATAAATACATAATGATAATCTAATGGGTTATACTTGCCAATTGGATTTTGCTGCCTCATGGACCTCCTCAAGGTAGGAGTAATGGGATCTACCTATTCTTATTCTTTTGTGTACTCATCTTGCACATCCTTACAATTTTTGAACCATCTTCTTCTTCTCCATCCTCAAATCCATCTGATTGTTCTTCTACATGTGCATCTTCCTACTTCTCAATCTTTGTCTCCAAGTGCACTATCTTTGTCTTATCTTTCTCCTTTGGTTGTTCTTGTCCTAAGTAAGATCTAAAATCCCTAAAAATCATATCTCTAAAATGTATTATTTATGGGCTAGAGGATTCCAAATCTCATAACCTTGTACATTCTCATTGCAACTAATGAAGATCCATTTTTGAGCTTTTGAATCCAACTTAGATAGCTTCTCTTGAGACACATTAAAAAAACCCTCGCAACCAAAGACCCTTAAGTGTGAAATAAAAATCTTTCTACCTATTCACACTTCATAAGGAGTTTTATCAACAAGAGCTAAACACAGAGATATATTAGTCAAATAACAAGAAGTACCAACTATCTTTTCCCAAAATCATCTATCAAGCTTAACACCACTGAACATACTCCTACCTCTTTCAATCAAGGTTTAGTTCATTAGTTCTACTACCCCATTTTGTTGGGGAGTATAAGGAGTAGTATTCTGTTGAACAATACTTGTATGCTTATTGAACTCATCAAATTCCTTGGAACAATATTCACCCTCAATTTCAGATCTCAACTCTTTTATCTTATAATCCATTTACTTCTCAACTAAGGCCTTAAATTCCTTAAACTTAATGAAAAATTCATATTTATAATGCATAAAATAAATCCATGTGTATCTTTGCCTTACTAGTTTCATTAATAAATGAAGATCTATTTTGTTTACCAAACACATAATGCTCACAAAAAATATTTTTTCCAATTAGAATAATAAAAAATAATATGAACAATTTTTTTATTAAGAATGGTCTTTAGACATTTCTCACCAATGTGACCCAATCTATGGTGCCAAAACATGCATGCATTTTCAGTGCTAGTTACATTAGAAGAGTTACATAAAGTAGATAAATTTAGCCTAAACAAATTCTATATATGAGATCCTTTATCTATCACCAAACTCCCTCTTAACAACCTACAACTAGACTTGTCAAATGTCACATGTCACGTGCATCCAAAAATTATTTAACTTGGATACTAAAAGTAAATTTCTCACAAGTTCTGGAATATGCAAAACATCATCAAGAGATTTAATCCTCTCATCACTAAAACACAACTTTACCTTTCCCTTACCAACAATCTTCTTAGTGTTATTACCACCAAGGAAAACATCACCCCATGATATATTTTTAAAGAAGTAAACCACTCCCTGTGAGGAGTCATGTGGTAGGAGAAACCTGAATCAATAACAGAAGCATCATTACTAATAGAGTTAGCTGAAATAAAAAAAGTATTGAAATCATCTTCGAAGGACTTTTTGTGGAGGAATCGACATTATTTTTCTTGTTCTTACACTCCTTCACATGCCATATTTTTCCAAAATTCCAACACTTTACTTTTCTCTTTTTGGGGGTCTTAGAATTTCCTTTAGACTTATCCCTCATTTTATCCCCTTAGGCCCTTTCTCTTTGGACCTTCCTTGCACATGCAAGACATCTTGGGAGCCAATATTTTTTCTCCTCATCTCCACTAAAAGAAGTATGGGAACAATGTTGTCCATCTTTGGCTCTTCATTACCACTACTTGTGCCAAAAATTATATTTTCCCAAAATTCAAGTTAAGAACAAAGAAACAAGATACATTTTTCTTCATTTTCTAATTTAATATCTACTCATACAAGTTAACTTATAATCGGATTAAAATAATTTAAATAGTTTGCAATGGAATAACCATCTTGCATTTTTAATGAATATAACTATCTTTTGAGATACAACTTGTTAGAAAAACTTTTAGTTTGATAAATATCACCTATCCTCTTCCATAAATTGTATGTGGTTTCTTTTGTGGAGACATTCAAAAGGAAAAAAATCCATGAAACATAACTTTATGGTTCCTCATACATTCTTGTCTAAATTTTTCCAATCTTCACCAAACATCATAGCTAGTTTACTTTCTTGTGAATCTGAAAACTAGTAATCTCTCTCTTAAAGGAGATCCCTCATCTTCAATTTCTACATCTCATATCTCATGTTATTAAATTTCTCAATATCTTGGAAAGAGTTAGAAGCCATGGTAAGTAATCCTATTCACAAATGTTCAATATACCATAAGAAAAAATCTCCCACTATAACCAAAAAGCCTTCAATTCTTAAGAGAAAGGTGTCCCCTTCTCAATAGAACCATTAGCTCTGATACCAAATGTTAAAAATAAGGTGAAGAAAAGCTACAACATGAACTTATGCAAGTGAATTCAGATATGAAAATTAGATTACCAAATCAGATTTAAACATATGATTACAACATACATCACAATATAAAAATTAAAACAAAACGTGACATTAGATTTATGTGGAGAAACCTTTTCAAGAAAAAATCCACTTATATTATTAATCTTTGAATGATAGTACACAATAATACACTCCACTACTAATCTTTGATCAACCTGAAAACACCCTATTACCTACAAGAACTCAACATAAAACTACTACCTCATGGCTATGATTTATAGAACTTTTGGGAGGTAAAACCACAAATGGTAAACCAAAAAAAGAGGTACAAAACCACCTGCGAAAACCCAAAATTCCTTAGAAAACCAAAAGATAAAAAAAGTATTAAGTGGAAATTACAAGGCTCCAACGTGAGAACCTAGCCCATAGCCTATCCAAATCCTAACTTTATGGATGCTTCGATGACCTTTCTATTCCCTGATAGAATTCCAATATACACATTTTCTTCTCCAATATTGGGAACCCCATCTAAGACCTTTGAACTCCAAAAATGGATGCCTAGGAAAGATGAATTATCCATTTTTGAAGTGCAACCTCCATCGAAATTGAATCCTCTCTTTAAAATATAATTACAACATGCCAAAATTTAATGAATTCATCTCATGTCCCCTAGAACACATTCTAAGGAATGTGGAGACATATGAATTATTGAAGAATTCCAAGATAAAAGATACTGAATTGATAACCTTCAACAAGTGAAAATATGAGCACAATAATATGTCTATCAATATAAAATGAAGAGTGTAAAATGCAATGAGAAACCTTGCATATATAGGCAAGGTAGATAAGGTAGGAAGGTAGGATTGAACAACTGACTAACCCTCCAAATGTGAAACATTTTTTATCTCACTTGACAAGTGTATGAGAAAGTGGAAAGTATGCATGTAATAAGTGTCTCAAGTAATGAGGACACATGTCTCAATGCTATGAAGTGATACAAAAGGCTAAAATTCCCTAAATGGAGACTTAATCAATGTGAATAGGACTCTTGTAGGTAGGATAAAAGATAACTAGTTTGATAAATTCACCATTTACACTAACATGAATAAAATAGGATTACAAGGTTAATTCCACCTTATCCTAACATTAATCCATTACTAATTCTAAGTATGAGCATCATAAGTGACACACAACTAAATGTGGCATAGCATTCCTATGTGATGTAGTCCTTGGAAGTTGCATCCTATATCACTTTCCCATTTCCATATCACATCCAATACATCATAGATATCCCTAATTAAATCCATTCATCTCTTCTAAAATCCTCACCCTTGGTGTCATAATAGGTTCTATCCTTCAACAATTCAAGCATCGAGCAATCACAAATTATAAATCCAAATTTTGACACAAGATCCCCAATCCTACATTTCAAATCAAACCTTAAATATTAGGATCCTCAACATGTTATCCAATCCATATGGCTAATTCCTCCAAATTTCATCCACACATCCAATCCATCAATCCAAAGCTCCTAATTTTCCACACACTAGATCAACAACATCGTAAAACAATCTTGCTAAATCTAGCCAAGTATCCCAATGCATATCTAAAAAGTATCTATAAGGTTCATCCTTTGTCTTTTTGAAATCCAAAACTTTTTAAAATGATCAAACACATTCATCAAAATTCCCAATCCTCATGTTGTTATTGGGATATAACATTACCACATCAACTTGATATTAGATCATAATTGTCAAACTAATCAATTGTTGGATTTTAACTTGATTAGGGGAAAAGTATTGTGTCTTATATTTTTATCTTTTATGCATGATTTCTTGTGTGTGTTCTATTGGTTTATTGAATTTTTGAGTTGATATTGGGGGCACATCATGAGAAATTTCATCATGGTCCTCCATATCATAGTGTGTTTCATTACTTTCCTACTTAAATATTTATTTTTTACAACACAAATTTTTTTCTCACAACGATCTTCCATATCATGTTGTATATTGTTATGTGCTATAATAAATCATATTACTCAAACATTTAAAATTTAGTTGAAGCTTCACAAATTTCATCATTACATAATCCACACTCATCTTCATTTCCTCTTAACTAACCATTCATAAATAACATCCATCCTTTGATTTTAACCTATCTATTTTTCCCAAAGTATTTTAATTTATTTCAAGAGTTCATCCATCTCTCTCATCATCATATGCCTTCTTGAGGAGTATCTATCTAATCACCATGCCATTTGGTGTATTGTATGACATCGATTCTTTAATTTCTTCTATTGTCTTTGAAAAACCACTGTTTCTTTTAGATGCAACACTGTTTCAAAGAGGGGAAGATATAGGCACCTAGATTCTACCACCTTAAATGTATGGTAAAATCATGTTGTTTACTAATTCAATCATTTCAACTAATTAATTCTATCATTATTCTTTTTTCAATTGACTAACTCTATTATCTCCATTATCTAATCATGTCATTGATTAATTAACTTCACCATGTTAATTGACTTGTCAGTTAAATTTAATTAATCTCATTTAGCCTTATATCACCCTATAAATAGTTAGTTGATCAATCATTCTTAATTAATTAATTATCTCCTAATTAATTATCCATACACATATGTTTGGATGGACCTAAAATATATTGCATATAAAAGTGCAACACATATCAACATAAAAATGCAACTCCTTAAGATAGGTTGGGATGGACCTAAAATAGATGCCATATAAAAGTTCAACACATATCAACCTTTCACATACTCATCAAACATGTTAGGTTGGCACACCATAGGACCCAAACCAAAACCCTTCAACTATTCATCCAATTATCAACACATGGACCTCAAAAAATGATACCATCTAGAATTCATGCTCAAATAACATTTGGCAGCTTATCTTCAACACTACAACATCAAAGACTCATCTGTGAAGAAGTGTGGAATCTCCCACATTGACACACTGTACATAGGAAATGACTGTAAAATGCCATAATGGACTCTGTCATTCATATCTCCCAAAATTATTCTCCAAACAAGATAATATCTTTGATTTAGATTCTTCTAACAACCAAACAATTTTTTTTTTTTTTTAATAAAAAGGGGTAAAAATTTTATTGAAAATCAGAAACTGGAATTACAGCCAAGCCAAGGGCACCAGCCCAGGAAAATTGTAAAACACCAACAAGAGCCAGAACTAAATCATTTAGCACCCCTAGTATCCTCAGCAAGAACCCTCCCCAGATCCGAGCTAAGCTCAGGAGGGATTTGAGCCCACTCATCAATCTTCCAATCCACCAGATGTTCTGAAGCCCATTTGGCCAAACAGTCAGCCGTCCTATTCCACTCCCGCGGAATATGGACAAAAGACACTCTCTCCATTAAAGATCTAATCTGCAAAATCTGCTGGACCAGAACCGCCAACTGCCAATTCACATCCAAACTCCTCCCTTGATTAAGTAAGTTAATTAGAACCTGAGAGTCAGATTCACATACAACCCTATGCCACCCCAGCTCGTAGGCCTTTCTCAAAGCATAAAGAATCGCCCAACCTTCCATAAAGTTAATAGTCTGTGTCCCCATATGAATGGAGAAAAGGAACACCACCGAACCTGAGGAGTCCCGCCCAACCCCTCCAACCCCAGCTGGGCCAGGATTTCCCCTAGAAGAACCATCAGAATTAACCTTCAAGGTTCCTACAGGGGGAGGCACCCAGGACCCCTGCCTCTGGACCCGCTGCCTCACTCGACTACCCTTCCGCCCACCAGAGGCCAACTGGGAAAACCCCTGTATACCCAATCGGGCCACCACCTCAGCATCCTTCTTATCCAAAGGCAACTCCACATCCCCCTTGGCATGGATAGTCTCCTGGATCATCCCCAGAATCCTGCACCACACCTGTTGAACTTGCAACACTTCACCTCGAAAAATTCTCCTATTCCTTTCAAGCCAAATCTGCCATAACAACAAAATTGGGCCTGCCAGCCACACATCCTACAAAAAGGAAGCCCCCGAGGGAGGCCTGCCCAAGCTATTCCAGAACTCAACTAAAGAGGAAGCATGAATGCAAGGAATTCCCCAAACATTCCACCAGAAATGCCAGAGTTGCAGGGAGAAAGGACACCGGAAGAAAAGGTGCGAAGAGTTTTCCTCACCTTTCCCACACATCACACACATAGACGGTCCCTGAAAGCCGCGCATCTGGATCTTGTCCCATGTCAAGCACTTGTTCCAAGCCAAAATCCAGGCAAAGCAATTACACTTCGGCCAAGAAAACTTATTCCAAACCTTTTTCCACCACGAAACTTCCTCCCCCTCAACCCTTTGAGACAATAACCTCCGATATCCAGATGCAACCGTGTAGTGCCCCTTTGGATTAGGAGACCAAGCAAGAATATCCTTGTCCCTTAGAGGGTTACATTGTCTGCTCAAAAGAATACTGTGCAGAACCCTACAATCCTCTTCCATTCCCATAATCGGCCACTCCTCAGGTGTCAACCATCTAGAACTCACAAGTTGACCCTGGTAAGAAATCACCTTAAAATCACTTACCCGTGTCCAGCCAACATCCTCGAAGCTCCTGCTCAAAGCCATCAAATCAGGGAATTGTGATAGGATGGGAGGGTACCCATCCCAGGAATCATACCAGAATTGAACCTCCGTCCCTCTCCGACTCTAACAACCAAACAATTAGGTTAGAAGTACAGATCAAAATATTCCTTTGCAGAGTGGTGCGGACCTAAAAACTGATACACTGTTACACTGAACTGGCAACTCTTACACTTAGTCAAATTTCCAAACAATTGGTCTTTCCTAACCAAATTAACTTGCAAAAATATCTTCCACAACACCTCAAAACATGTTAGGATTAATCAAAATGATCCACAACAATGTTGACATCAATAACAACACTATAATACATGGTTATGTACAATCCATGCTCATGTTGCCAAAATAACATCATCAATGACAGTCTCCTCAAAATTTCAACACATACATGTGGAGAAAATCTACTAAGGTTAATTTCCTATAATCATTCACTCTTCAAGTTTACAAATGTTATTACAAGTTTTGGATCAAACCTAAATCATTACAATACAAAAATGTCTATACCCAGAACTAGATATTCAAACCTAAGGTTTCTTATGAATACTTTCTTTTGTTGGCTTTGTAAATACTTCTCTTAAGAAGAAGGTTTGAACAAAAAACTCCAACCCTTAGAATGAGCACAAAATTGTATTTATACCTCTACAAGTTGTGAAGGAATAAAATCAAAAGAAAAGGCTTGAAAATCTAGCAAATCATATGCAGACATGTGGATGTACAAATCTAAGAAGAAATCATGCCACATAAGTCCCAAAAAATGTATTCCATGCCTCCACATTTATGAATCTATAGAACAAAAGAAAAACATTCCACAAAATCCACCATGAAATTTGGTCATAAATGACCTATAGGTAGAAGGAAAATCTTTGCAACATGTCAATTAGTATGGGTGTCGCTTCTACATTGAAGGTGGCATGGGAATCCATGTAGAAGATAGCCTAACTTAGCAAATAAATCCAATCCTATCAGCTAAGAAATGTACTTAAGATCATCCTTGTAGCCCCAAGAATCAAATTTGGTATTTGAGAATGAAACATTGAAAAAGGTAACCCTAAGATTCAACCCTAGGGTTTTACTTCTAGGGTTTAGGAACTTTTCAAATGGTTTCATTAAATATATTTTAGTGGTTGTGGGTGTTTGATGGATTTGAATAAGGTATGTGATTGACTTACAACTTGGTAGGTGAGTCAACCAAACCTAGAAATGTGCTAATGATGAAATGAAAAGATCTAATTGTCCTAAAGATGCAAATTAGTGTTATGATGAAAATACATAAAATATGATAAGTCATAGAGGAAACTAGAAACTAGAAACAAAAAGGGGAGGACACTATGCACTTGTACAAATTTGAGCCTAATTTTTCAAGATATTTCCTTTGGGGGTGCCACTATCCTAGTAAGTTTTTTTAGATCTTTTTTCACAATCCTTTGATGCCAGATCTAAAATTTTATTTTCCATATGTAAAATTATCAGATCACTATCGAATATTTCAATAATTAACTTTTCATGGGTTATCAAGACCTATGGTTTTGATTGCAACAATGAATAATTGAACTTCAATCTTCAAAATACCTAAAACTTGCACATTCAAAGAGAGAAGAAATGTTGTACCATTTAGGGGCTTTCCTTACTCAAACCACCTATTAGTGTTCCACTCCCACAATCGATATATCAATAATAAATGAATAGCTGATAAGAAGGAATGATGAAATTATAAAGTGCTACAACTCACCACCCTTCAATGGCTTCCTTGAAGGATTGAAGTCATACATATCACTTCAAGGTCTTTGATCTTTCTTTCTTGATTTGATTTAATTGGTTTGGATACCTACAAAAGGAGTTAGCCTTCAAAAAACAATGATAACATGAAAAAATAAACTCACATACACTTTGAAATAATGTTGGATCTTGAATTGCTGCAATAAAACTCTAATGGCTGCTCTTGACCTATTGAATAATGCTCTTGATAATTGCTTGATCATAAATTCTTTAATTTGCTAGATAGATTAGAAATAATACAATAAATAGGTTTTTATATGTTATTATTCTAAATCATACTTTTGGCTAATGCTATTTCATGATTCCTACTCCTTGGTGAAAACTTGCAAGGAATGTCAGTTCTTCGCAAGAAGAAGAAAGAATTCTGCAATGCCTCTCAATCCGATAGTGGTTGATGAGCCATTTGTGCAATGGGGTTTAGACTTCATCAGAATGATCAATCCAGCCTCTAGTGTAAGACATAAATGGATCTTAACTACCACAGACTACTTCATGAGGTGGATCGAAGCCATGCCACTAAAAAATGTGACAGAGACAAAGATAGTGGATTTCCTAGAAGAACTAGTGACGAGATTTAGCCTTCCCAAAACTATCATCTCCAATAATGCTAAAGCTTTTCTAGGCTCCAAGGTATGTCAATTCACACTTACACATGACATATTCCTTAAAACATCGTCAAATTACTACACGCAGGGGAACAACTTAGTTGAGTCTACAAACAAGAATTTGGTCTGACTCCTCAAAAGAATTAGGTCAGAATATCAAAGGGAGTGGCACAAAAACGTCCAAGCAACACTATGGGTGGACCATATAACTCCAAAGAAAGTCCTCAAAACTTCACCATATGAGCTAGTTTATGGAAAAGAGGCATTATTGCCCATCTCTATGGAGATTCTACCATTGCAATTGCTAAAATCCCTTGAAGTAGAGCAAAACAGTGCAATGGAGGTGCGGTTTGCTGAGTTGCTAGAAGTACAAGAGAAAAGGGAAAATTCCCTAAAAACCATGACTAACCACCAACAAGTGGTTAAAAGGTGGTTTGACAAGAAAGCGTCTAACCAGGGTTTAAAGTGCAGAGACTTAATGCTAAAATATAACGAAAGGGCTGTGAAGCCATGTCAACATGGAAAGTTTGACAACTTTTGGGAAGGCCCATTCAGAATAATTCAATGCAAAGAGCACAATGCATATGAGTTAGAAACTATGGAAAAAGAAGCGTGGGGAATTCTAGTTAGCAAAATTCACTAGAAATTATTCAATTAAGCTTGTTTACCATACCCATGTAAATATGTTTATATGTTTTTCCCTTCTTTCCCTTTTGTTTTGTTGGCCAGTCTTTTTATTTTATCCTGTGGTTCGAGGTGGAAAGGGACAAGTGACCCATTATTGCAAAGAGTAAGGGAAATAAACTCATAGCTGAACAAAGGAAAAAGATTAAAACACCCACATGCAAAATTGAATTCAAACATACATGCTAAAACAAAAAGATGACCCAGTTGCAGAATCCAAAAGAAGACAACAAGATGATTATATAAAGATATATTTTCATTATATATGCTTCGATATTTACATTTTAAAAATGGCTCATATGCCACACTTCCAAAAGTATATAGTCTATTATGCTTCTTTTATGTATTTTACAAAAAGCCTTTTTTAGGCATGTATACAATAAACAGGCTAATCACTATGAGAATTTCAGAAAGCAAAGAGAAAAAACACAGGTCTTCAGTTCACAACACGAGCAGTAGTAACAAATGCATCAATGGTAGCGTCCACAATATCCTCATCAACAGGAGCATTATCAACAACAATGACATCATCTAATGGAGCAACGACAGGAAGAGGGAACACCGGGTTCCTAAAGTCCATGTACCAGTTGATGTCGTAGAATGACACCATGTTGTAGATACAGAACAAGAAGTGGCAAGCTCAAGTTGCCCTTTGGTAGTGCTCATATTACATCTAGAGGTGAAAGCCACTCAGGAATGGCAACCATGACACAATCGTGTCCTCTTCTATAAACCTCTAAAGGTCGCTCACAGTTGGAATTCCCCCACCATGTGCAATGTTTGCAATGATCT
This sequence comes from Sequoia sempervirens, assembly GCA_007258455.2. Taxonomy (NCBI): domain Eukaryota; kingdom Viridiplantae; phylum Streptophyta; class Pinopsida; order Cupressales; family Cupressaceae; genus Sequoia; species Sequoia sempervirens. The sequence continues at coordinate 28,036 of VDFB02255121.1, forward strand.
CCCCGAGGCCATTCAGGTATTTCTTGGGGAAAATCTCCTTCACCAGATAAAGAATCAAAGGCTTGGGAATTCCTATATCTAGCATGGAGGCAACAAAGTGTGAGCACATGTTAGTGTTAACTCTATATCTGTCCTCATACTCAAGGCAGACCGTTCCAAGACCCATTTTATTGCTATGATGGATAGTGAGTGCTTGTTCTTCATCATCCTTTTTAAGCACTTGGCAAAAATCTCACTTAAGAAGGCAGTCTGAGACTTATGTGAAAATAACCTAATTAGGGTGTTCATCTTGTTAGACTCTCTACAAATGCTTTAAAACTATCCTTGCAAAACACCTAAGTCTAGCCTATGAGAACGCTATGCAACTGCAAATGCTAAACTACTAAACCAATTGCCTAATACCAATTCTACTCAAATCACTAAGTGTGATTTCACTACTACTTAGATGCCTATTTATAGAAAAAGTGAGGAAAGACATGGTAATCTGCTTGTCATAAACATGATGTTAATTGAGTACCAACTTGAAAGCTGTGCCCAGGCTTGCTCAAATTTCACACCTAGTTGCCTCTGTTGAGTATGATTTTCTATGTGCAAAACTAATAAAGGCTAATTAATTTTCCTAAGCTGGTGGAAACAATCTACAGTGTTATGGATGGCCAAGGATTGAGGTTTCATCCTCTAGGTACATTTTTCTTTTCCCGAGGCTGAACTCATATCTTTTCAAATATTGATCGCATCTTTGGCTTAATCATTCCTTTTGGGATATTAATTGCCAACGCATACGAACACTTAAGCTGCTGGCAAAGCATTGGCTCAAGTTCCAAGAAAATCACACTATACATACGGTTGTTAATTATATTTATGAATTCTTGTCAAATCAAAATGGCAAGTAATTCATCTTGCACAAGCCAAGGGTTGGTGGTACATGCTGCATTAAATGCACAAAAGCTGACTCTCGTCTACCACCTTGCAAAAAGATTGCAAAATATTGCATGTAAAATTTTTAAAGAACTTAAAAGTTTTCTTTTAAGAACACTACTCAAAGCAGAAAACAAAAAGTTATAGAGCATAGTTAGAGCCAAAGTAAAGTAGAAAAATTCAAGCTAAAGCAAAAAGCTTCCCACAAATTAACAATGGTAGAAATTTTAAGCCAAGAAGTTAGGAAAGAGGTGATGCAAAGCTTAGCTAAAGCTCTACAGGGAGCACCGGCCATTAATGTCATTGAGAATATTTCTTATGCTATGCCAAGTATTCCTAACAAGCCAAAATGGGAAAACACAACTCAGTTGGACAAGCCCAAAAACTACATAGACCATAACTTAGTTCATGAAGATTGGGATAATGTTCATGATCCCTTTCTCGCAAAGAACCCTAAAGGATTGAAGGAAGTGGCCTACGAAAGAATGAAGGTGTCCAGAAGGGTGCTATTGACTGCAAAAAAAGTATGGTTCAGTGGCTTTCCTTAATATATGGTCTCATCTATGCACTACTGCCCAAAATTGGTCAATGTGGCCATTAAGCATTTCAATCCAAGTACCAACACTATTGAGGGTTGAACTCTGTCAGTTAACATCAGCCTAGCTGCCATCTAGAATATGATGTGCATTCAAGACCCTATGCAAAGAGGAATGGAAGTGAAGACATTTACTCCTAAATAGGGAGATCATATATGGAGCACTAGGGATAAGGCTCTAGAATTTTATAACGAATAAACCCAAAGGATTGAAGTAGAAAGAGAAGCTACCAAGAATTCCTATTCCACACGATGCTTTCAAGGAAGACATGTGAGATTCCTTTTCAATGATGGCATTTTTTTTTTCAGTTTGGACACTGACCAAGAGGTGCAATCTTTTCAATTGGGCCTGAATTTCCAATTCCGCAGGAAAAAATCTTACTTCTGGTATGATTTTACAGAATTTCTCTCAATGAAGATGATAGAGCAAATTAACAAGTACTAGGTTGAATGAAAGTTTAGATTTGTTTCCTATCTTGCTGATATGTTTTTATATCAAAACCCTAATTTCCTTGATAAGTGGGTAAAGTTGTCTATCTTTGACGAAAAGAAGAGGGAAAAGCTAGTTTCTGTCTGGACCCCTCTCCTCTCTTCTACCTTTGATTATTATGCATTTTCAAATTATTTCTTGACTTTGATTTTGCAAAATTTTCTAGGGGAAGAGTGTATTAATCAGCTCACCTTGAGTCAGACAGAGTCTATGTAGAATTTCACCCCCAGATGTAATTGGTTCTTCAGAGAATATTTTACATTCATTTGAATGCAAGGCTTCACTGGGGAACCATTCTGCCTTCCAACATGTGTGACTACTTGAGTGCTATCCCTTGAATTGTTCTGAAAGGCATGAATTATCGATATTATCTTTTGCAGTGGAAAAAGTGTCAAGAGGAAGGGATTCTTCATTTGTACGCAAAGTTTCAAAATAGTGGCTATGAAAAAGAAGCAGACACACCTGCTATTGCAAGATAAACTAGCTCATTTAGGGTTGGTAATGATATGTGACAAGTGAGATTACAACCCTTTCAATGATCTGCCTTATGAGCATCTCAAGGTAACTCAGCCCTCAGCCTTACAGGGATCGGAGGCGTAGCATGCTAGAGGATGAAGATGAATTATTGGTTGAATTGATTCATATCCCCACGAAACACAACAAGTTGCCATGGCATAGGTTTTATTTCCTTGTGGTGGATTATAATGAGAACCTCAAAATGGGAAAAAATCTATATAATAAGCTAAGAAATGAAGAGGAATGGACTAATGAAAGGATCAAAGCCTTTTGGATATATCGATAGGAAAAAAAATAACTTGATGATTCTTATGAAAGAGTAAAGGAGGATAAATGGTTTGATGAGCTTTAGGATGATGAGCACCCTACTTCCGACTCAAGCGCTAGCAGAGATGACGACCTTGATGAAGGAGAAGAACAGGTGGAGGAGGAAGCTCAGACATCAGTGTCCACCCAACAAAGGAGGAAGTCTACAGGGCAGTCTACCTATGTCACCTCAAATGTGTGATTGAATATGTCATGAGCCTTGCAGACACTCACCTAGGCCATGAAAACAAGAGTGCCCCAGCAACAATAGCTAGAAACTATAGAAACTGTGGAGATCAAAGACTCCCCACCCACTAAAAGGAAACATACTAAAGCTATTATGGGAGAAAGATCACAAGGAGTTGCCACAAGCTAAGTGCTTGCAGTGAGCCAGGAGCTCGAAGTAAGTAAGCAGCCAATGACAAGCAAACCATTGCAATCATCTAGTCAATAGGTAATTTTTTATTCCACTTTTCTTACTTCTCAATATTTGGTATCCTCTTCCATTTCCGTGATGACCCTAACAACAAGTGTCAGCCCTACCTTCCCTTCTACCTCAATGTTTGTGGGAGGTTTCTCCCAATTCACCCAAACTAGGCCATCTATCTTAATGCCTCCACAAACCTTAATGCCAGCTGCCACTACTAAATCTCTCCTTGCCTCTCTTTCTGAAAGTTTGGCTGCCATTGGAACTCCTATTTCCTCTGCGACATCAGGTCCAACCTAGTATGCCCAACAATAGAATCGATTATGACTACCCCATCACCGTAGCAACTGATGAGCCCTTCCATTGATTCACAAACCGAACTATGGTAGGTTCCCTTTTTCTCATTGAAAACTTTCAATCTCCCACCAAAGAAAATGCAAGGGACTTCTACACTTGTATTCCCCTTTGCCCTGCCTCCTAGTACACCTATTGTTAGTGGACTAGTTCAGTCACCATCCGAATTCATATCCCAAGGAGAAGCCACAAAAAAATGTGAGCCCTTAGGATCCAAAAGTGAAAATTGAAGGATGATAATAAGGAGGAAAAATATAAGGTGTATACAATTTACAATGAAACACAACAAACATTGAACTTCACCACCATGTACTTGAATGTTGTCAAACCACAAGGTGAGATGTTGCTGAGTGATTACCACATGTATACCATGGGGTTTGATCTGGCAGTAGCCTAACCAAAGGATAAGGTAGAACTCATGGAGGAAACACAATGGGTGGTGACAACCAAATTCCTAAAGTATAGTTGTCAATTGAAGAAAAAGGAGTAGCTAAAGATTGTGAAGGAAAGTGTCAGTTTCCTGGAAACAAAAGAGAAATCACTAGAAGTAGAAGTTGTGTGCTTGTTTGAGAAAGTGTGAGAAGGAGAGTTAGAGTGGAGAAAACTCCAAGAAAAGCTCAATAGGTCCCAATCTATTGGCCCCACGCAACTCAACAAGTTGGAAGTGAAGAATCAAGAATATCAAAGACAATTGACTGTGGCAGAGAAAATATGCAACAAAAGGATAAGGGGTTGGTGGCTCAACATGATCTATATGAGCAGGAATTAGAAAAGAATCATATGGGATTTCAGATCTAAAGGGCCTAGTTAGAAAAGGAGCTTCAAGAGACAAATTCTTCTCTTGACATTGATTTGGTGAACCACGCCTGAGTTGAGGAGAATTGGTATAAAGAGATAGGTAGTTTTGAGGAGAAACTGGCATCCACAAAAAAAGGATTGCAAAATTACCAAAGGTTATTAAATCAAAGGATGCGAAGATCACCTCTCTAAAGAACTCTCTCCAAGCCTCCTCCATGCAGCTGGACCTTATCCCATTGGCTTGACAACTATATATTTCTTATTGGGAAAATGTTAAAACCTTCTGCCTAACACTATAGCCAAAGCTTCGGTTCATTTTGAAGGCAAAAAAATTGAGTAAGGAGGTTCATGGAACAATTGAACAATTCCCACGGTTCATCTCAGAGAAGGTTCCTAAAGCCAAGAGTTTGCTTAGTAAGCTATAATCGGTCTTTGATGAAGACTTGACTAAGGAAGGGATCAAGGATCAAGATATTATTGCCCAGATGGAAAACAAGTTCATCCATTGCCACTCAACCTTCCAACAAACTAAAGCAGTTGCAGCTACTTTGAACTAGACAATGGATGGCATGCAAGAAAATTTTTCCCAGCTGAGCGAGATGGGTCTGCCATCCCCGTTTCTTGAAGATGGGTCAATCACCACAGCTGAGTAGATTGTAGAAAAATTTGAAGAAAAGAAGCAAGGCCCAACTGGTTTCCAAAGTTTCAGAAACCCTCCTACTACAATAGACATCAGAGATGTTATTCATCCTCTTGTGTAACTAATTTTCCATTGCAAAGCGGGGGCCGATTTTCCTGAGACATTGCCTTATAAAGAAACGCTCGACCTAGTCGGAGCGCATGAGAATTTGCGCAATGGAGTGGGACCATCTAAAGATGACTGGCTGCCCCTGTAGGTAGCCCTTTGCAAGATCTAATTATGTTGCCAATGGATGGCACTCTGGTATGTGAACCAATTTTTTTTTTGGGTTCCACATTCCTCAAAGTGAAATGCCCCTAATAGTTTCCAGAAGTTGTGAATTCAAAATCCACCATGCTCCCTTTGGGTTTTATTTTGGCTAAGTACCAGCCCATGCCTTCAATTAATTTCATCACCCCCCTTTTGGTTGTTACCACAGCCTCTGCCACGTGTCCACTTATTTCTCTCTGAAGGATTTTTTCCTCCTTGCTCTTCTATTGGCCCCTGAAATGCCCCCACATGTCTTCAATGTGAGCTATTATGATTGCTTCCTTTCACTTCCTCATCGGCCCCCGATCGCATGCCACATAGCTCCCATTTGTAAAAGATTTGGCTGGCCCCATAGGCGACATCTATATCAAATTTTATTGCTACATTTCATCTCAGCGCAAGCTTTCAATAGAGGAGAGGTAAATCAGCCGCGGGCAGCAATATGCTGCCACACATCCCTTTAGTGCAAGCCTCTTCAATGCAAGGAATGATGTGAACAAAAGGTCGCGATATGCTACCACATGTTCTAACTGCTTATCCAAAGAGGTGACACTTGTCTACATGGGACTTGGATGGGACCACTACCATCATTCGTAGGGGATGCACTTGAATGGGGTAACCAAATGTTGTGTCTCAAATCTTTTCTATTACAATGACCGAGGGAAATCATTGTCTTGACATCATTGCTCAAATTCTGAATCTTTTCAGTTGTTTCTCACCAGGTGATAGATGGTTCACTACAAATACTACTCTTTGCTTCAAAGGAAGGGTTTTGAAGGTTCCAATGTTCAAGGTTACAAGTTTAGATATTACATGCTATTGTTGCAAAGGCGGTTGATGTTGCACCAAAAGATCAACCTGTTAATGCCTGATACAACCGTTGGATTTATACAAGATCAAGATCCACATGAGGTGGTTAAACCATGTCACAAATCCCAAGCACCATGCTAGACTATGCATACCATAGGAAGAGGAGATCATCACACCTTGCAACAATCCCCCTCAATGCAAGCGCAAGGTTTGAACTTGTGACCTCAACTCTAAGACCAATTGTTGCAAAGGTGGCTATCGTTGCACCAAAAGATTGACCTGTTAATGCCTGATATAGCCATTGGATTTATACAAGATCAAGATCCATAGGAGGTGGTTAAACCATGTCATGAAACCCAAGCACCAGGATGGACTATGCCTACCACAGGAAGAGGAGACCAAGGGTCACACCTTGCAACAACTATTTCACCAGTTTTTAGAATTATAGGATTTTTGGAGAGATAAGGCCTTTGTATTGTTTATATTATTGCAAGAACTCACAGTCTGTGCCATTGTATGGCCTCTCTATTTCTTATGCTATTGATAAACTTTATGTTGTACCATTATTGTTTGAATGGTTTATTTGTCGTACTTCTATAATTTGAATGCAAGTTTATTGGTTTAGATCATGTCTTTTGACTCTTCTTTTCAGTAAATGGACGTGACTATTATTTTATGTCATTGAATGAGTTGTTCATGCTGTAATCCTTATTTTATGTTATTCTAGGACATGGTAAATTGCTAAGTAGGCCCTTAGATCATATCCAAAAGATAGATTTATCGTGCCCTTTATCTAAATTTTGGCACATCGCCTTAGTTAGATTTTTTATTTTTATGTTTGCTTCCTTTCCCATTCCAAAGCCCCATTAACAGAAGAAGATCACTTCTTTAAAAATCTAGAGGTCACTTAGTTTAGCGAAATAGGTCCCTCATAAACTGAGTTTCCCATAAAGGGTTGTTACCTCACCAATTTTTGGCATCAACAGTAACATATAGTTGCATTTAGAATTTTATTTAGTTAAATTATTTATATTGTTCTTACTTTATTGTGACTATTCAAATTAATTAGTGGTAAATTAAAAGTGCATAGAAATAAAATAATTTGTTTTATTTTATTTTAATTAATAATTTCTTTTGAAAATTAAATGTTATTTATTCATTATTTGAGGATAATTGTGTTGCATTCAAAAATAAATCTTATTTTCTTTTAAAATTAGATTTATTAGATAAACTTGAAATAAAACTTGGAAAAGATGGGAAGATTCTTGAAAACAAATGATAAGATAGAAAACATTAAAAAAAGTAGAAAAAATAAGGGAAAAGATGTTAAAATTAGAAAACAAAGCAAAATAAAGATGGAAAAGAGAGGAAGAAAATAATAAATGTTAATAAAAACTCTTATTTTTTTCAACAAGATGATTCATTTAGAAGACTAGTTTCATTTTTCTTTCTCTATTTTTTTTTTCTTTCTGCAAAACCATAATTGAACAAGAACATGGAAATTAGAGAACATTTGAAAAGTAGAATGGTGATAGATAGAAGATTAAGAAGAAAATCATCAAGGATAGTGTTCTTTTTGTATAACTGAAAATATGTTATACTTCTGTGAATCCTTGCATGCAAGGATACTCAATAATGAGTCCTTGCAAATCAATTCACAACTCTCTATCCGAGAAGAGCAGGGATTGATATTGTGGCCCTCAGATTGACTTAGTTACCCCTGCAAATATAGTCTTGAAACGAGAGATTCAAAGAGGAGAAGCAAGAATGCCAATCTCCATGAATCTTGTTCTTGCAATGCAACAATGAAAACTAATCTAAATGACTGTAAAATGCAATAAACAAAACTAATTTATTGAAATGAAAATTGATCTACATGCAATGCCATAAATGAATTACTTTTGCAAATTAATCTACTATGAAGATTAAGCTAAAATGTAATATTAAACTATGTGCTCTAAAACTAAGATGCTTATAAAATCAAACTAATGTGTAATCTCAAATGATAAAATTCAAGAAAATTTGTAGCATAAGTCTGATGTAAAAATTCGTGATCTTTTTTGAAATGAGAATGAGAGGGCTCATTTTATAGGCAAAAGTGGAATTGAAGGAAAATTCAGAAGCAATGTGGGATAAATAGAAAAATAGAAACAAATCTTGATTGGAATTCTTTTTTAGTTTATTTCCCTTTTAACTGATTTGTTTCCTTTTTTTTCATCACAGGATATTCTTGAGAGGATATTTCATTTATTTTATTTTATTTAAGATGATAATATCTCTTTTAATAAAATAAAATAAGATTATGTAATTTAGAAATGAATATTAATAAAATAAAATAAAATTATTTAATTAAAAATAGATTTAATTAAATAACATCATTTTATTTAAGTAATATTAGCTTCAATTAAATAACATTATTTTATTTATTAAAAGGGATTTATTTCTTTTGATTAAATAACATTAATGAAGCATTCAAACCTTAGGGAAAATTGAAACATTTGAAATAGTTATGAATTGATTAAGAAATTTGATTTGAAAATGCGACAATCATTGATTCCGAAAGTTGATGTTGACAAATTAAATAAATGGGGCCCAAAGTCTAGGTGACCATTTTAGGTTGCATACATTTGCCCTTCTTTGACTAATGTGAGGTCGACTCGGGATCACATGCAGTTAAAGAATGAAGTTGCAATGTGAGATTGATTTGGGATCACAAAACAACTCAGATGTGAGGTCGACTTGAGATCACATCTGGACAAACATAAACAAAAGGCCTTTGAACATGAGTTCGATTCAGGATCACATCCAAAGTGAGAAATAAGAATCTCAAGCAAAGTTGCCCCAAGAGAAGCAATTGATAAATTGATAAAGTTGAATCAAGTTGAAGTTTGATAGAGTCACTTGTGATGAAATCGGAAATGAGATAGAGGGAGAAATAATAAATTAAAAATTTGATCCAAATCAAACAAAGAGATAAGGTTCTTGATGTAAGATGAAAAATATAAGAATCACAGAACCCAGGTAGATCAGCAAGAAAATTATGCCCTAAGGTTGAATTAGAAGAAAAGAAGGGTGAAATCGAATGGAAGATAGAAGTTTGGAAGAAATGGAAAGAAATGGAGAGAAGGAAGAGAATCTGCCTCAATAAAGAGGATGCATCAAAATCAATCAACTGTTTAAGATAGGGAATTTTGATTGAGATCACGAAAGAAGATAAGAAAATGAAGAACGTGATCATAGTTGATGAAAAATCCACAAGAAAGATGAAGGAAACCCTCTCAAACCCATAATATAGCCTAAAAGTGCAAATTAACATAAAGTCTAAATAATGCAAGCTACATCAAAATGCAAAGGTGTACTTGCAATAGGGTAACATAGGTTTTTGTGTGTTCATCATTCATTAGAGAATGTAAGAGAACTTATTTTCATCATTGGGCCATTATTACCAGACATCGAACAATCACACAATCATCACTAGTCACAAACGCAACTATAAAGATATGAATGTGATTTATATCAGCTTGGAATGTGGAAAGATTTTAACATGAGCATCAAAGACATGAAGGTCAAGATGACTACAATGTTAGCTTACCCAATTTAATGTAGCAAAACCATGCTCGCATCAAGACATAAACGCCAGGATGACCATGAGAATGGTTGTGCAAAAACATTCAAGGATGATGCCATAAATCTTTTATGTGTGTCAAGGAGACAACAAGAGACACTGAAGAGGTTCAAGACAACACCCACAAGCAAAAAGCAAATAAAAACATGCCCCATGCCCCAAGTCCTCTAGCTATGCATCACGGAGAGACCTATTAGACAAGGATACTCAACGAAAATCAATATCAGTTAGCACACAAAGAAAAGATCATGGCATATCTCAAGCATTAAGTGTTGCAATTAAAAAAATTTAAGTGTGTAAACTGATACTGAGTTCCGAGGATAAGGATCGAATGCTTGCAAGTAGGTAAGATCACATGACCGAACTGGATAAGACCAAACTGATAAGTGTTGAAAAACACACGATGTTAGGGGTTGTGTTGAAAAACATAGTTGGGTTAGTGTTGAAAAACACCGTTTGCGAGGTGTCCTAAAGACAAGCATATCCAAGAGACCAAAGCTAACATAGTGATGCCCCTAGACAAAGACAAAGACCAATTCCAAACCAAGGCAATAAGGACAAGGCATGATGGAGAAAGGCTAAGTGTCGAGGATGCATGCTAAGAAATAGGGATGCAAAGGCCTCAAGTAGCGCCTGTTTCCAGGTTTTCACCACTTGGAAGAATTTTTTTTTTAGGACTTTTTATATATATATATATTTTTTGTATTTTTGCTACCAAGGCGCCTGTTTCCAGGTTTTCACCAAGGCACTTTTTTCTTTTCGTTTTTTTTTGAATTTTTTGAATTTTTTTGTATTTTTTCAGCATCATATTTGAATTTTTTTGGATTTTTTGACAATATATCAATTTTTTTTTTTTGTAATTTTTTCAGTATCATATATCAATTTTTTTGGAACTTTTCTCAGGGTCATAATTATATACAAAGGATGCCCCCAGACAGAACGGGCATCAAGGATAGAACTTCTTCAGGTGCAAAACATTGGCAGTAGGCTGGGCTGCTCCCTCGCCGATTAGATAGTAGATGAGCGCACATTGCCAAAAACTCTTGTGATGATGTGGGGTCAAGCCAATTAGGTTCAAATTTTCCTTCTATTCTTGATTCCGTGGTTCTTAGGATTCTCGCGGAGTTGAGATCTCCTACTTGGAATTCTCTAGAGGCGAACCTTTTTATTCAGAGCTTTGGACAAACTTTTGATAGACCCTCCATATGGTCAAATGATGCTTTATGCTTCTCATCAAGAAGTTCCAAATCTTGCAATCTCATGGCGCGATAGTCTTCATCTGTAACTAGACCTTTGAGAGAGACCCGAAGTGATGGAATCTCAACCTCTAAAGGTAACACTGCTTCAGCGCCGTATTTGAGGGCAAAAGGAGTAGCCCGGTTGGGTCTGAATACTCATTCCTATAGGCCACAGGGGCCAGTTATCTGTAGGTACCGGTCTCTACCATTCTTATAGTACATTACGTGCAAAATGTGAGAATGGTTTTGTTTGAGTCTGCGACCATTTCCTTGTGGGAAGTAAATGGAGGACCAATGTTGCTTTATCTTGAATCTTTGGCAGAGTTCTTTAAGGTCCTTGTTTTTGAACTGACCTCCATTGTCATTGATGATCTCAGATGGCACTCCATATCGACAGATGATATGGTTTAAAATAAATAAAGACACTGTCTTGCCTGAGGCAATAGAAAGTGGAACAGCCTCTACCCATTTTGTGAAGTAGTTAGTAGCAGTGATAATGAACTTATGCCCACCTGATGAGTTGGGATGAATCTGCCCAACAAGGTCAAAGGCCCATTTTGAAATGGCTAGTGAGATATAGGAGGAATTAGCTCCCTACCTGGAGCATGTATCAGGTGTCCATGTTTCTGACATTTTTCACAAGACTTAGCAAATGCTACTACATCTATCTGCATCGTAGGCCAATAGTACCCTGCCCTAAGCAACCTTCTAGCCATGGAAAGACCATTAGAATGTCCCCCACATATTCCCTCGTGGATGTCAACTAACGCTTGATCGGATTCCTCCTTTTCTAAGCACCTAAGAAGTGTTCCATCTAGACCCCTCCTATACAAATCACCAGAGATGAGGGAATGGCGAGAGGTGTTGCGGATAAGGTTTCTTCTTTCAGATCAGTTAAATGTATCAGGGATGATGCCATCACAAAGATATGAGTAAATAGCACCATAGCGGGAGGATTCATGATTGACAAGGGTACAAATGACATGGCTTTCGGGTGATTCAAATATGGGATATCATAGCTCTTCCACCAGGAATTCATATCTGGACTCATGTTCCTCTAACTGAAGAAGTGAAGCAAGGGTGGCCATAGCATTAGCTGCTTTGTTCTCAGCCCTAGGGATTTTTTGAAAGGTGACAAAAGTAAAATACCATCTTAATGAATCAACCATTTTTTTGTAAGGTACCAACTTGTCATCTTTTGTTTGGTATTGTTCATTGACTTGGTTGATGATCAGCTGAGAATCCCCATAGATATGTAGTTTTGTGATATTCCACTCTATGGCCATTTTTAGTCCATTTGTCGAGCGCCATACTTCGACTATGTTGTTTATTGCATGGAAAGAGTAACTTGTAAGATTTAGGAATAGTATACATGAGGAGAACAAACAACCTGACTCGAGGAACCATTTGCATGCGGGGAACCATCAAAGAGAATAGTTTCAGGGATCTTTCGAGTCAATAACATAAGATCACTCATCTAAGTTAGCTTGAATAGGCATATTATCTTCAATAAATTAACCGTTGGTCTACAATAGCTTAGCCTTTGATTACTTTGTGCTCAATATACTCTATGTCAAATTCAGAAAGAATCATCATCCATTTAGCAAGTCTACCCATGAGAGCAGCTTTACCGAGCAAGTATTTGAGAGGATCAATTTTTGCTATGAGGTGTATGGTGTGCGCGAGCATATAGTGTTGCAATTTTTGAGAAGAAAACACTACTGCGAGGCAAGCTTTTTCAATATTAGTATAATTGACCTCATAAGAAACAAGAGTGCGACTAATATAATATATGGCCCTTTCTTTCCCTTGTTCATCTAATTGAGCCAACAATGCCCCCAGTGAAGATTCAGTAGCTGAGACATATAAAATGAGAGGTTTTCCTAGAATGGGAGGCATTAAAATGGGAGGATTTGCCAAGTATTCTTTAATTTGATCCATGCTCTTTTGGCAATCCTCATTCCAAACACATTGAACACCTTTATGCAAATTTTTGTTGAAAGGTTGTGCTCTATCTGCCAATTGTGAAATAAACCTCCTTGTGGATTGAAGGCGCCCTTGAAGACTCCTCATTTGGCTGACATTTTTGGGAGGTGGCATGTTTATAATGGCTTGAACCTTTTCAGGGTCCACTTCTATTCCTTTAGCCAAGTGTACAATTTTTGGAACTTCCTTTGTACCCAAATTAACAGCTTCTGTAGGTTCAACCAATACTGATGATCTGTCCTAGAAATAGCTTGGGAGACTATCAAGTACCTCATCCGTAGGTGCCTCTGGGAGGTTTTCACCTTTGGATATGTCTTTTATTTTTACTTTTTTTGGTTCTGACATCGCCACATAGTGGTTTTCGCCATCAGAACTCTTATTCTTTTTTTCTTTTCTTTTTATCTTGTGACTAAGGTACTTGATCTCGGGGTTCTATCATCTTTGTGCCCGGTTCTTGAGGTGGAAGAGACTACAGGTTCAATGGCATTTAGATAGCAGGTGATCTCATAGTCATTGTGAAATGTCAAGAGTTGAGGCTCTTGGTACTGTTGAGACCAATCAATAAGGTTGGGGTGAACAAGGGGTAGGTTGATGACCGGTTTAAGATTAAAGATATAGGTGGTGTCATCTCTGGTGATTGTAGAATTGGAATCTATCAAGTTTCCCTCTAAAGTGTCTAAATCAAAATTTATCCTAGCAAGCAAAGAATCATCTACTAATGTGACATGTGGGTTCCAATCTTCTAATCTAACACATGAATCATCAGTTACATCAGGTTGAGAACTATAAGCATGGACAACATCCATATCCAAGTCAACTGTTGCATCTGAGAGTGAATCCCATTCAAACTCATGAGAGTCTATTTATGAATTATTGTTGGAGCCTCGTGATGTAGAAGCCTCAAGATTTGGAAGAGGCTCCTCTCCTCTAGCAATTTTCTCAATCACAAAATTATCTGAATTATCACCATCCATTGCAGCTGGGATGGAGACACTATCCATAGTCAATCTTGCATTCATACAGTCACTATCTATTGCAAATGAGATAGGAGGACTATCAATTATTAAATCTCTTGAATCTTCCCAAAGGAGATTTGTTGAAGGTACCCAATCATCTGTTATGTCTTGTTGATTGGTCAAATTTGGTACATATTCTGTGTCATCTTTACTATCCCGCCTATCAGAAATGGGGACAATGCATTTATTGTTGTTCATAAAGCCTAGGCCAACCGGTTTCTTAGACTTACGTGCAAAAAGATCATGATTGAGTGGTTCGGCTCTAGCATCTAACCTGTTACTAAGAGGGCCATATCCTGGATAACCCATCTTCTTGACAAAAGTATATCCTCTCCCATAGGACTTAGGAGAGGGGGAGAAATTTTCATTGTGTTGGTATTTCTCCTCTTTGTATATCCAATCTCGAACAACTACTTCCTCTTTTTCATCTTGTATTGGTACTGAGGATTCAACAAACTTGTCAAATAGTGTCATTGCTGAAGATGATGGTTTCATCTCCTGTGAAGGCTTTCCATATGTCCTAGGGGAAACAAGCATCTTTGCAAAAGAGTCAAGTTGATACCCCCCCATGCCAAGGTCTACTGACTTAAATTTGTTTTAACAGTCTGCTAAAGTTGTTTCATAATCCTCTGCTGCTCGGTTAAGAGGGACATGAACATTAGCTGAGATTGAGTTAATTGATAAGGTGTTATCCCCTGGTATGAAAATTTTTGTTCCATTGTAGGGGAACTTAACACACTGGTGGTAGGTAGACGACACTGCCTACATATCATGAATCCATGGTCTACCTAGTAAAATGTTGTATGCAAGGGGTCCAGTATCAACAATTTGAAACAAGATATCTTTTTCAACTGGGCCAATCCTGACAGGAAGGACAGCCAACCCCTTAGAACTTCGTTTTGCCTCATCATAGGCCTTTATGGTGATCTTCTTTCTAGTGTCAATCACTTGCTCTAAATAACCCAAAGTTTTTAACAAATTCAAAGTACAGATATTTAACCTAGCACCCCCATCAATCAACACGCGCCTGACACGGGTTTTATGAATCATGACTTCAATGTGAAGGGCAAGATTGTGTGGATGGCTTAGGTATTTGTCATCATCTTCAGAGAAAGAGAGGTAATGTGGGCTAGTAATGTGATTCACCATGCCTTGGAATTGGTCTATATCAATGTTGTTGGGAAAATTTGTTGTGCGCAAAACATCCTCAAGGATCTGCTTATGTCTAGGGGACAACTCTAGAAGCTCTAAGATTGAGATCTATGCTGGAGTTTTCTATAACTGATCTACAAGATTGTAGTTTGGTTTGAGAGAAGTGGTGGACTTTATAGTGACATTCTTGGATGCCACTTGCTTGGATTTGTTGGATGGACCTGAACTAGGCCCTCTGAGAATAATAGGGGCTTGACTCCTGGTAACAGCATTAAGGGCTTGGGAAGATAACCTAGAATGAGGACCTCTCAGCACCACAACAGGTTGGTTGTCAAAAATAGGGGGAGAGTCATAACCATGCGGGTCCTTACTCCTTATCATATTAACACTTGGATCCACAACTTCAAGCATGTTTATCACATTTTCTGCTGTTGTATAGGTGTAGTTGATTGCAGCTTTGCCATTCTGTGATTTAGAGGTTTCCCCCTTGTCATAATTAGGCAAAGGTTCCTTAAAAGCCTTATGATCAACATTGGTATTTAGGCCATCAACTTGAAGCTTTCCACTTTCTATAAAATCTTGGACGATATGTTTTAATTTCCAACAGTTTTCAACAGTATGGCTAGGGCCATTATGAAATTTACAGAATGCCTTGTCATCCCACCAATGTGGCTTAGGATCTGGAATGTGAAATTTTGCAGGATCTTGAGGATGTGCCAAGTTGTTAGCAATGAGAGTTTTGAGAATATCCTCATATGAGTCACCCAATTTGGTAAATTGCCACTTCTAGTTTTTGGGCCTCTCCTGATATCTTGATTTACTTTCTTGTTGTGGAGGTGCATTAAGCTTCATTGCTTGCATAGCCTTAGTCAAATTAAGAACACTTTGATCTCTTGATTGGGAAGAATCCACAACTCCATCATTGACAACTTGTTTGTTTTTGTTCCAATTGTTGTTCTGCCCTTTATCCTTATTGTTGTGTTGACCATTGTTGGTATTATTGTTATGTCTGGTCAAAATGCCTTGTTCTTTTAGAACATCCTCAATGCGGCATGCAGTTTCAATCATGGTATCAAAGGAAGTGAAGACTATCTTTTTGATCTCATATCTCATTTTAGGCACCAAATTACTAACAAGTATGTCAATCTTTTCATCCTCATGGATCATCCTAGGATACCGAGAGCATTGTCTCCACCTTTGCAAGAAGGTAACAAAGGGTTCCCCCTGATTTTGTTTCAAGTTGCATAGGTCCAACATAGTAACAAATCTTGACAGATTATATGTGAAGTGTTGAACGAATCTATGAACAAGTTCTCTAAAAGTCTTGATAGGAGGAGTGATATTGGTAAACCATTCCATTGCTTGTCCTTTAAGACTCCTAGGGAACAACCTCATCAAATAGGAGTCATCCTGATGGAATTCAAAGCTCATAGTATAGAACTGACGCACATGGTCGTGTGGATCACCACTGCCATCATATTTATCGTA
Source organism: Sequoia sempervirens (assembly GCA_007258455.2). Taxonomy (NCBI): domain Eukaryota; kingdom Viridiplantae; phylum Streptophyta; class Pinopsida; order Cupressales; family Cupressaceae; genus Sequoia; species Sequoia sempervirens. The sequence continues at coordinate 44,704 of VDFB02255121.1, forward strand.
TTGTGGGAATTCCACCCTCTTTGAAAAATCTTTCATACTCACACTCTTGTTGAATGGATTAGGACAAATTGAGTCTAGTGAGAATAAGCTCTTAGGTTGCATCATTTTCTCCATCATTTGCTTCATTTGGCGGATTTCTTCCTCTTGAGAGGGATTTTGCTTTTGTATTTTGTTTTCCACATCAAAATTATAAGGGACTCTAGCACCCTTGTTGATTAGAATTTCCAAGAACTTATCTTTGTTTTGTTCCAAATACCTCTCCACATACTGTTGGAAGATAGGCTCTTGTTGTATTCGCATGAAGTCTTGAGTATCAAAGTCATAATGTGAGCTACCACCTCCATGTTGGGAACCAGGATGTACATGTTGGGAGTGTGGTCTTGAATTTTTGGGAGGAGTTTGCCTCCTATAGTGAGCATACTGAGAGGCCCTTCTTCCTCTAGGACTAGGAGATCTAGAAGGGGTCCTTGACCACCTTCTACTTCTTGGTGTTCTAGAAGGGGTGGAGGGAGGAGAATTATGTCCACTGTTAGCACCCCTTGTATTGTATTGTTTGTTTAATTGGTGGGCTAACTGCCTATCTTGCTCCTCTTGAGCGAGTTTCCTATGTACTTCCAATAAAGCTTGGCTCTCTTCCTCAAGTTGTCTAAACTTTTCTTGCTTTGCAGCTTGTTCATCTAGAAAGGATTTCTTTTCGCGTTCAATTCTTTTGAGCCTATCACTTGTGAACCTTGAGGTATGTTGAAATGGTGAGCTTGGTCTAGACTGTTTGAACAAGTCAATGGTATATGTTGTATTGACATGAGAATCACGAGGTTCATTGTCTTGGTCTTCGTGTTGTGACCATTGTTCTTGGTGAGCTCATCTCTTATACCTTTCATCCTGTTGATGGGCATCCAAATATCTTGCATTAATGAGGGGTGAACCAAGTTGATCATCATGAGAAGAATTTCCAAATATCATGTTGTTTCTGTGTTGTTCATAGATATCATCAAGGTTTTGATCCATGGCTTCCCTCTCTCGCCAAGTGACAGTATAACTCATATCCATACTTGAGTGGGAAGGTGCTGAGGGGGTACTCAAGTCACTAAAATGGCTATTTGGGTCAAAATAGGTTTTAGACTGACTCCTAGGTGACTGGATAAATATTGGTTCCTTTTCCTTTCTCTTTTGACGAGTTTGAACTGGGGGTAGTTGGTTAAAGACTATCTGAGGTCGCTTTCCTTGGCTCACTTGATATCTTGTTGTGACTGACATGAAAGGGAGAGTTCAGGGAAACAGATAATTCTAAGAAACGTCAATACCAGACTAGGATAGTAAAAGTTTTCTCTTGTTTGAGAGAGATGGTGAAATAGAACTGTTGCAAATAGGTGCAAACCAACACTGCCATAGAGGTGCTCAATTCTTGGGTGAACACCCTAGCACATATGGATCAAGAGGATGACTTACACAAAGTGTACTGAGTTTGAATTGTATGAAAATGGGTGGACAAGGAGACTACTAGCACTCTCCAAGTGTGTTATCAAAGAGTCTAAAAATTTATCTATTTGACAGGAACAATTCCTAATTTTCCAATCTAAAGCAAAATTGTTTATGAGATCAAGGATCACTAATTCAAAAGGTCAAGGACACATAAACCCTAAATATAGAATAGGTCTCTAAAACTGGGACAAGTCACCTAATCGAAGAACTCAGTATTTCAGTTTGTTGTTTATTTTCAAAGATCAA
>VDFB02255122.1:0-39662 GCA_007258455.2 Sequoia sempervirens
GAAATTTGATTTGAAAATGCGACAATCATTGATTCCGAAAGTTGATGTTGACAAATTAAATAAATGGGGCCCAAAGTCTAGGTGACCATTTTAGGTTGCATACACTTTCCATATTTTTAGTTTATTTTCCCAATATATTTGATTTTCAGAATGTGTGTATAGAGTGATTGTACTGAGTGAAAGATTGAACTTCTTTGTGACTATATCAATTGTAAAACTTTTTTGGCATTTAGATCTTTTAATTTCAGTATGAAATAGCTAAATCCTATCTGATCAAGACTATATTTCTACCTTCTTATTCTTTTTGAAATATATATACATCATTACATATATATATATACACACACGTTATGACTATAAGTCTTTGTATCGAACCTTTTATATACAAGATTGAAATTACAAATTGCTCTTTCAGCTAAATTACTGTACCAAAATATGATAATAATATATATTTAAATATATACTATAGTGTATATATATCTAAATATATAATACTATCATATAAATATATATGGCTGGACAAAAATAATTGAAATTGAAATTCCTTCATGGAGTCATTTTTATTTTTCCATGGAAGTTTATTTTAAAAAAATGTAGAGGCTTTTTATAAGCCACAGTCGGGCCTCCCATTGGGGAAGGCTGTGTTGTGGAGGCAACGCTCTCCACAGGCCATAGTCTGTGCAGAGGACTCTGCCCTCCATAGGTAGTGCTCCCCTATGGGGAGCTATCAGTCCTCATTGAATTTGCTTTAATAAAAAAATCCAATCCTTTGTATAGTTGCTTGCTGGGAATTATACCTAGCTTAACAAATTTGAACTTTTAATGAAAATTGATACTTGCTTTGTGAAGTTTGTTGGAAACTATATAATGTTTGAGTTTTATGTAGGAAATTCTAAGGCTGAAATTATATGTAGATAAATATATGTTCATTCTATAGAATAAGTGTTCCTCCCATGGAGGTCGTTGCTTTATACTCTACCTTGGTTATGGTAAGTCAAACCTTTGTTAAAAGTCAAATTATGTTTCCTAAAATCATTGGCTGCATTATACTTAGGGCTGTGTTTCTTTTTCTTAATTCTACATATATATATATTATCTATGTAACACTATAATTAAAATAATACGCTTGGCTGTAGAATATTTCTAGCATGGACAATGAATTTTACATCTAGTAATAAATGTAATTTTTTGTATGTATATGTGTGTGTGTGTATACATATGTGATTGGGTAAGACTTAACTTTTGAATGAATAGATTTTTTCATTTTATTTAGAAATTAATCATTGTGAATATATAAACATAATCTATATTTTTTGATTAAACCACTTAGATTGGGAAATTGATTTAATTATTGAAATTAGTATGCAAATGGAAAGATTTATAGATTCATGTGTTTCTATTTTCATTTGAAATATAAGTAAACTAAATGGATTAAGTTGTTGAAGTTAAATATAAAGCACATGCATTTCTTTGGATTATTTCCTTAACGATGGATTGCAATATAGTTAGACATGTAAAATTTTATAACAAACTTTAGAGTTAAATTGTGTTTTCCAAAAGAACCAATGAGTAGAAAATGCTAAATATTTAAACAAACTATGAGATTCCATGCATGATTTATCCTTTTTGTGAGATTACTTTTGGGATAGGATGCCGAATGTGGGCTCCTAGAGATGGTAGTTTTTCCTTTTTGAAACTACCATTTTAATTTTATTGCTTGGCCAAGCTAATGTACTAGTGAAATAGATGGATAAAAATCCTAGATTTTATATTATATGTCTCTGCCACATCTTGTTGTGAGCATTATGTTATTCTAGATTAGGAATTGCACATAGGTATCAAGCACACATCAAGATTTCCCTCTTGCTTACACCATTCTAGGTTGCTAGGCTGCTCATGCAGGGTCAGTGTTTTCTTCGAGCCAGGAAGAAACTTGGGGAAGTTTAGTGCTTCATGGTTGAGCAGAAAAGGCTCCTTAACCTCACTCTTGGCCTCAACTTGCGGAAGACTAGCAAAGTCATGGTGGTTGAGGACTGAGATTTCTTCATCCTATGGATATATTTCTTGTATTACTTTTGTATGGCTTGTTTAGCTAATTTGTAAATGTCTTTTTTAGATTACAAGAATCAGGTAGCACGACCCCCTATAAACTACAGCGTGCCTGGTAAAATTTTTAACGTGACTGGCGGTGCTAGTGCAACACACCCTCCAGTACCATGGGGGTGGGGGAGACTAGACCTCGTGATCAACCTCCTGCAATAAGAAAGATTTATCCAACTGAGCTAGGGCCCCAACCCCTAGCCACCAACCCTTAGCCAATTTGTAAATGTAAACTTAACTTTATGGATGTAATAATTGATGTAAACTCATTCATATAACATTGAAATAGATGTTTGTAGCACCCTATTGGTGTATGTGATTGTAATTCACTTTTGTAAATTTCCTTAGAGAATTTCTTATTATATTTTAATTAAATATATTTACTTCACTTTCCACATTTGGTATATGCTTTGTTTTTTGGATTACGATGTTTAGTATGTGAGTTTGTCATTGTTTAGTATTACAAACATTGCTCTATTGCCAGCTAGGCGTCCATAGTCCCGATAGAGTTGTTTGCACATCCACACAGTTGCTTGTTTCATTATTTATTTCTCTTTTATTTTGATATTTTCTCTTTAATACTCTTTTCTTTTACTCAATTTTATAAGCACCAAAGCTTACAGTGGGCTTGGAATCACAGTAGTCACTCAAGTAGACAAATTTTTCACTTTCCAAAACTTCTAACATCTATTGCACAAATCATCAAAAATAATTAAAGTGTATTTTTGTGTATGATTTGAGATAAACGTGAGGGGATTCAAACAAGGGTTCCACCTTGAATCAAGTTAGAGTTCAAGTAAGGAAACCCGCTTCACAGGAGCAGGCAAAAACCAATAGCATGGATGAAGACTTATCCCAAGAACAAATAGGGGTAGACAACAAAGTGATCCCTTTGACAAGCCAAGCATGGCCACCACATTGGAATAGAGAAACACCCTTAGCAAAACGAAGCCGAGAAAATGAGAAAAAAGTGAGGCAAAAGTAAAAAAGCAAAGCAAAAGAACCTAAGCTAACCTATATACAACTATGCACAAAGAATGAGCTTGAGAAACTTAGGCAAGGAAATAATGCTTGAGGTACTACCCGTTGATCGGTAATGGGACATCCTCTCCAGCGAGCGTCTTGAGGCAGAAGGAATTATCTCCTAAAATTTCCAAAATTTGAAAAGGGCCAAGCCAAAGCTTGTTGAATTTTTCATGGCCCCCTTTCTTTTCAAGGGCTTTTCCCCAATAGAGGACCAAATCAGCAATCCTAAAGGCCTTTACTTCGGCTTGGTGATCAAACTATCTTTTGACCACGCCTTGGTGTTTGGAAAAAAATTATATTCTTGGTCACATAATTCTTCTAGATGTAACAACTCAGCTAAATGGGCTTCTTGATGGTCTCCCTCTTTATAATAGGTGTAAATAAACTAGAGTGTGAGAATCTTGAGGTGAATGGGGAAGATGGGCTCTAAGCCATATACAAGGCCAAATGGGGAATTTCCTAAGGTAGCTTTGTGATGCGTGTGATCTACCCATAAGGAAAAACACAACTAAATGTGCCAATCTTTTGGGTTGTTAGTCTAGCAGCTTTTTTATCATAGTTAGTAGATTTTTATTTGTTGATTTAGCTAGGCCATTCCTTTGAGGGTAGTAGATAGAGGAACATTTAAGTGAAATTTCGTAATCGAAGGTCCAACTAGCAAACTTAAGGGATGAAAAGGCAGAGCCATTATCACACATGAGGGTGAATGAGCAATCAAAGTGATTCAAAATAAAACTTTCTAGGAAATTAGTAACAACTTCAGTAGTGCATTACCTACATGCTATTGCTTCTATCCATCTAGTGCAATAATCAGAAGTGGTTATAATGTACCTATGGCCTATAGAGAATGGTGGGATTACTGGACCAATAAATTCAAGTCCCCATTGAGTGAACAACCTTACCTCTAATACTGGTTGTAGTGGGACAATAACATGTCTTTCTCTAGTAGTAGTGGTTTGAAAAATGTGATAGGATTTGGTATAGTTATGTGCATCCTTAAATACTGTCAGCAGTAGTACCCAGCCTACAAAATCTAGTGGGCAGTTAAAGGGCCTGATCCATGGCTAGTGTTGAATTTGTCATGAAATTCCTTTAGAACCCTAGCTACTTCTTCTTTTCCAAGGCATCTAAGATAGATCCCTTCATGATTTATCTTATACAATATCAATCCTTGTAATATATAGCTGCTAGTCTTCAATATTAAGGCACATTTTTGCACCCCTTGCAGCCATGAGGGACACTTGTTCATCAAACAATAAACAATGTCATCATACCATTCTTCAAGAGAAACATCTTCTAGTTGGTACTGTTGCATAGTGAGCTTGAGTCCTATTTCAACTATCATTTGAGTGAGGGCCTGCCCTTAGACCAATTTCATGGGCTAGATTTCCATGTCATATTACTGTAATAATGTGACCCATTTTTCTCTTTTTTCTCCTAGCTCATTTTGCATTAACAAAGTTTTAACTAGTGGATCTGGCACAATTGTGAATACCTTGTTCCTCAAGATATAATGCCAAAATTTCTTAACTCCTTTGACCAAGGCATATGGATTTTTCTCAACATTGTGATACCTTAACTCTGCATCCTTCAATGGAGCACTCATGAAAGCAATAGGGTCTTCATTCCCTTTGCCATCTTTCTACATCAATATGCTAGCACAAGATTGATCCGAAGCAAATGAATAGATATAAAATGGCTTTAGATAATCAAGACCGACCAATACTCATGCATCAACAATTGCTCTCTTAATTTCTTTAAAATATTGCTTGGATTCAAGTGTTCATTCCACTTTAGCATCTTGCTTCAACATAACATTCAATGGTTTTATGATTTCCGTAAATCCCATGATGAAATTTCTAATGAAGTTAATTTTTCCAAAGAAAGATTTCAATTCTTTCTTGTTGCCTGGAAGCTGAATTTTTAGTATAGCTTGGATGAGTTCGAGCTCTATTGAGATTCCCTTTTTTGAGATCATGTGTCCTAACAGATTTCCTTCAGTTACCCCAAAAATGCACTTCTTCAAATTTAGTGAAATTCCAAAGTCTGCATTTCTAGAAGACCTTGCACAAATCATAGACGTGGTCCCCTCTTTTCTTTGAGAATATGATGAGGTCATCCATATATATGATTATGCACTTTCCAATCAGATCCTTAAAGGAAATATCCATTGCATGATGAAATGTGGCACCAATATTGATTAGTTCAAACATTCTTTTGTATGCAAAGGTTCCCCATTTTGTAGTGAATGTTGTTTTGTGCTTGTCCTCATACTGCACTATCACTTGATTGTACCTTGAGTACCCATCCAAAAATGACATCATATGGGATCTATTAACTATTTGCAATACTTCATCCAGTGAGGGTACTAGACAGTTGTCCTTTTTATAGGCTCTATTTAGATTCCAAAAATATACGCACAATATGATCTCACCATTCTTCTTTCTAACTAGAACCAAATTTTCCACCCATGTGGAGTGCCTAACTAGGAAGATAATTTGGGTGGACAACAATTTTTGGACTTCTTTGTAGATGATGGGCTCCAACAATGCATTGATTGGGTGTTGATGTTGCTGAAAAGGCCTCACATTTGGCTTAAGGGGAATGGTGTGAGTGATGATTGAGGTATCATATGTCTTCAAGTCCTCATAGCTCCAGGTGATCACATCATGATAGGTGTGCATGGCATCGATGATCCCTTTCCTTTCCTTTGGTATGCACACTTTTCCAATGAAGACATTCTTAATTTCCTTAGTAGTACCCATGTTGTGAGCATCACATTGGCGGTTGATCGACTCCATCTTGGTTTGTTGATCTTGACTCCTTATTTGATCCAAATCGAATATTCTCTCTAGCTGAACCATACCTCATGGTATAGTGTTTGTTTTGAGGTTAATGAACCCCTCTATGTCTAATTCAGCTTCCCTAGGCTCCACTTCATCAATGATTTGAGTTGCAAACACATCAGAGTTTGTGATGAAATTGAGGATGTGCTTATCATCATTAAAGACCTGGAAGTTGGTAACATTATCAGGCACTGACGAGGTAGAGGTGAGCTCTACGATGAAATTTTTCAAGCCATCTAAAGAGAGAGGTTGAAGGGTGCTAGCTACTTGGGCTAATGCATCGATAGTATGATTTTTGGAGTGTGGGATCAGCTAAATATTGAATGCATCCAATCCCTCTATGAGATCCCATACTTTGTGCCTATAGTTCACTAGTCTTCTATCATGACAAGAGTAAAGCTTCCTGACTTATTTTACCACTAGCTCAAAATCACCAAAGACTTGGAACATGTTTAACTTTTTCTTTAATTCCATTAAGAGTCCATGAACTAATGCTTTGTACTTTGCTATGTTATTGGTACAATAGAATTGAAGCTTGTGAGCAACAAAATGTCTTACCCATGGGGTTGATGACTTTGAAGTCGGCTCCCACTCCCCATTTGGATTTGGACCCGTCGAAGCAAAACGTCCAAAAATTGGAATATCCTTTGACTTTGGAGTAAGAAAAGAATGCTTCTTTTCTTGGAAGTGTTGGATCCTAAAATTTCATGCAAATTTTAGGTTCTTGTGTTCAAAAATTTGATTTTGGCACTTAGATGTATAGTTGAAAAATCTGCTCAAAAGACCCACTTTGAAAAATAACATATGAATCTAGTTCAGTTTCATGCAAAATCACCTTACAAGCATGTTTATCTGACATATATGAGTGTGCACGCCAATTTTCAGCTTCATACGATCAGTTTTGACAGGGTTTCAAAAAGCCAAGTTGAAGGGTTATGTGAAGGTTTGGTGTTTACACAGTGTTAAATTTGTTAAAATGATCAACTTTGGAGAACAATATTAAGCAATTGAAAATATATTATGAAAAATGGATTAGTGCATCATATTCTCCCCACCAAAATCTACCTTTATGCCAGTTTTCAGAGCTTCAGGACATCATTTGATATTTTTCCAAAATAAGAACTAGGGGTTTACTCAGTTTGAAGACTTCATTTCTAGAACAACTACAGAGAGGTCAACTTTGATGTCTGATATTTTGTGAATGAAGATGCTTAGTGAAAAATATTGTTGTACACATGTTCACCATGCCTAAATGAGCTAATATCAAAAGTTATAGATTTTGATAATCATATTTGATATTTTTTGAAAAAAGGCAAGTGGAGGGTTTCAATTGAGCTAGACAGTGGTAATTTTTTAGATAATACTGAGTATGCAACTTTGGACATTCACAAATTGCAATTTTGACAACTCCATATTAATCTATCTTACATCCACACTCCCCTACCATCAATCAACACTTTGGTACTTTTTCATGGCTCTGCATTAAATTTTGATCAATTTTCCAAAGCAATATTGGAGGCTACTTGATTCATTCAAATCACATTGCAAGAAACAAATCTTGATCATTATCCACTTCTGTCTTGGTGCATTCTTGAGAATGCACATTTAATGTATTTTCCGAAGGATGCCATAAATTTCTCTATCTTCTCACATAAAGATGATTGTCATTATGGAGCATAGGTGTGTTATTACTTTTCAAATTCATTTTAGAGTCCAAGTTAAATAAAATTGAATGAAGCTCAAGGAAATGAGGATGCAGAGGCAGGTATTGATCCATATAACATAAAGGATTCTAGAAAGGAAAGCATGTTGATGGAGAATATAATTCTTGATTGGTCAATAGTGGATGATAAACTAAAAGTAAAATCATGCAATGACCTCCAGGACTGCTTTGTCAATGCTTTGTTGCCCAGAAATGCTCGAGATCTTTACTGAAAATTTTGACTATCAATAGATTTGGAATGATTATCTGAAGATGTTATTGTGTGATAAGGATACGAGCCATAAAATATCCACCCATAAAATCTACTCAAAGTGCTCTACAAGGATTGACAATTCCAGGGCTTATGACACTATTTTAGTCAATGTTGAACATATCCACTATTGCCAAATATGCTATTTTCAAGTAATCTCCCTTCAATAAAACTGGATTACTAGGAATATTGCAATACAACATAGGTAGTTGGGATTCATAGATGGAAATATATTGATCATGAAGTATTTGGACATTCCTGCTATAGCAGCATTCCATTTCCATTTTTTTTTCAAAATTGCTTCGAATTGTGTAAGATCTTGGATCAATGACCAATCTACCTTTGGATAAAATTGTGAGCTTCTACAAAGTTCTTTAGTCTAATGATTTTGAAAGCTTGTGGAATAAATAAAACCAATTACCAAAAAAACTCTGAAACATTAGTAGCTGCTGTTGAAAACAAGCTCTAGCTATTGAGGCACTTGGCCCAAGAGTTTAGGATAAGATATTTTTTTCACGATATTTCAAACAACCAAATTAAAGGCCGAAACTTGAAGGAGAATAATGTTTCATTGATTGTGTATGGAGGACCTCAAGGATATTAATGAATATGCTCAAAACTTAATACTCTAGAGAATTCTTTCCACGAAGAGATCTTTGGCAATAATCACCTTAACTGTATTATTTTGTGCATGAGACACATGTTGACAAAGTAAGAAAGTGATTCATGGTAGATGTTGGACAAAAGGAATAAATTATTTGAGACAAGATTACTAAGAATGGATATTTCCCAGTCCACAAAAATCTTAGTAACCTTTGTCAGTAGCGAGTATAATGTAGAAGAAGAATACAATATGATGGATAGATTTATGTAGAAGGGCTGAGAATGTAGTAGGCCAAAGTTTTTGCATGATTGAAAGAATTACCTCACACTCTCATATCAAAACCCTAATATAAAATGTACAACACAGAAAACTCATTGGAAAGACATGTACTATCAGAGCGAAATTTTTATGTCACTCTGACTATGTAGGTTGCGCCGATGAGGAGCTGTCGAGGAAGGTCCCACTGATAAACTCAACAAAGCTTGCTTCATTGGGAAGAGAATTCAATATCGGTGGGAGTTGGTTCAGTGTCTCCCCGATACAATGATATGCATTAATCTCCATCAGGGACACTATGATTTATTGGTGTTGTTGGTAAGTCCCTCTCTAGGGTGAAAAGATAAGTCATGATGGAAAAGTAAAACAATATTTTATTAAAAGTTCAAATTTTGGTGTGGTGTAAAATGGGTAAAATATTATGTGGTAAATATTTCCACATTTATTTTGGGATATTTTGTTATTGGTGAAAATATTTTTCATTCAAAGGGGAATAATTTCATCAAAAAGATTAAATAATGGGTGATTGTTTTACCAAAATGGGTAAAGATATAGGGGAAATATAGACATATTTTTAGCAAGGGAGAGATAATGAAGAATGTTTTAACTCTTCACGAAGGAATTAAAAGGAAATTTAATGCCTTTTAATGGGTAATTACTTTTAGTCAAGAAGTATTTTATATCAGGTGAAGATGCAAAAATTAAATACAAAGTAAAATATTTTCACCGGGATGGGAAACATTTTCACCAAAGAAGTCATGAAGCGGGTAATTATTTTAATGGGAGAAAAGTGAAGTTTCCAGAACAGGATAATTACCAAAATTATTTTTTCATGAAGATGCAAAATGGAGATTAAAGTTAAAATATTTAATTTTCCAAAGGCAACTAATTAAATATTTTATTAAATGAAGAGCTACACTAAAAAGATGAGTTACACTAGACGGATGTTGTGAAGAGTTGTAACCCTAAAAGAACAATGAATATATGTAAGATGAAATAAAATCATCAAAGAGAAGAGTAGGTTAGGAACTCATCAGTAGTTGATAGGTTGAACAACTACTGAAATAGAACATTATAATATGTATTGCAAAAATATTTTGAAGTAATATAATGGACAAGAAGGCTTAATCTAGTGATCCAATTGTGGTATCAATTGTTTTTTGAATTAATTGAAAATATTATCAGGTTGTCTCCAAGATTGGAATTTCCTTATTATTTAAATTGATGTATCAAGGATATTTTCAATTTGTCAAGGCACATTTTTTGTTCTTGTGTGGTTCAGTTAACTGGCTCCTTCAAGAAAGGATTAAATTCTTTTAATTAATCATAGTAATCTAGAGAAGGTCATTTGGATTAATAAGAAGAACTTGATAATTGCATTCTTGCACGTTTATATAAGGTATAAATAGTCACAATTGTCACACAATTTGAATTGTAACCATAAAGTCACATATCTTTCATCTCTTGACTCCATTAGCCCAACATAAGTAGGCACTAGTCATACCAATTCCATTTTAGAATTTTATAAAATCTCATCCAAACATTTACATTTCAAATTTCAATAGTAGTTAGTAAGCCTTCATCTATTCACTTTATGCCACAATGGATAGATCCATAAATTCAACTAAGTCATACAACTCTAAATCTGCTTCAGCTATCAAGGTCCACCCACCTAGGTTTAGTAGAGCTTGAAGTGTAGGGAGTCATCAACCATATAGGTTTACTCCATTCGTTGGTTCAAAAAAATTACAATTTTGATCATAGAGCTTGGCATCCTCTTAGGATTTGTAACCTACATTTTTTAGATCCAATAGGCAGCACATTTATTTCGACAACCTTGGAGGATGGTGTAGATTCTACATGAGCTTGATTTGGTTGTTCTTCTTGGAGCTTCCCATCGAGATTGATCTACCCTGTTATGTGCTCTACTGCTGCTTGGCATAAAAAACACGCAAATTCAAAATGTGCAGCATTGTGTACCTTGCACTAGTAGGGTAATAGGAGCTCCTGAAAGTCTATCATTGCTCCCAAATTGAGTTGATCCTGTATGCATTTCTACATAAATTGTTAGAATTCATCCAACAATCCAAGGCTACCATCCTCATAGGATTCTTCATCATCTGATTCAATCAATGCCTTTGTACTCTTAGGTGCATGAGTTAGGTTGGTAGGAGCACTACATAACACAAGAAGAAGCTCCTCAGCCACTTCCTCTTCTTGGAATCCCTCTTTGTCCTGGTAAGAAATAAGACAATAATTTTCCAATTTTTTCTTAGCAAGCAACATCTCATTTGTATTGTTGTACTCCATGATCATGAACTTCATGCGAGGCTCTCAATCAATGCAAATCTAGTTTGGAAACCATTTCCACGATAGCCACAATTGAGAATAATATGTTGCCGAATATATGTTCAAGGTCCAAGTGAAGTCTCTTCCTAGTATGATACCATATGTATCAAGAATGTCGGCAACTTGAATGTCAATCACCTGTTACATCCTTTGATCAACAACAATCTGCATTGGTATCCTATTGATTTCTCCAACAATGTTCACTTCTATCCTATCCAACTGAGTCACCTTCTATCGGGAGAGAGTTGGAGTTATTCCTAAGGATTTGCATACTACCAAAGGCATGACATTGGCTGAGGCTCTTGAATCAAGTAGGAGATTGTGCAAATTCTTTCCAAAGATTCTAATTGTGGTCAGGAAGGGAGGAGTCTCCAAATTCTCTTGGAACAACCCCATTGAAACATCGACCTATGCTACTTGAGCCTTATCCTTATCATTATTTTATCTCTAGTTTATGGTTATTTTTCTCCTTAGCCATTTGCTTGTCTAATTGCTGATTTGGAGGTTGGTATGTTTTCTTTCCTAGGATTTCCTTGATTACAGGCTCATCTTGTGAGGTGTCAAAGGAGACCTTTCTGGAGGATACTTCTTGAGTTGGCTTGGATGAATTGGTCCTGTTAAGCATCCTAAAGAAGGCATTTCTAACCACCAAGACTCTGAGTAATTCAACATCTGACAGGCTTAGTTTAACTTTCTTGAATTCCTCTGCCACATATTCCCCCTTTTGTTCAACTTTTGCTCCAAAATATCTATCATGAGAAAAGCTGGTAGGCTAGCTTTGAGTTTGGTTCTACTATTTGTTCTTATTGAAGTACTAGGTGGACACATGGGGGTAACTCAGGTTATTGTTAGCATTTGGGTTAGGCGGAGTATTGAAGTTATTGGGAGGAGTGGAAGTCATGAAAGGACCACCTACTTGTCTATTTCTTAAGTTATAAGGGGTTTCCCTTTGATGGAATGTTTTAACTTTATCCTCATGTGACTCCTTCTCATCTATTGGACCATTATCTATTGAATCAAAGAGTTGGGATAATGAAAAATTCATCGCTTACCTCTTTTGTTTCTTCATTCTTTGGGGCAATGGTCTCATTCTCAAGTATGTTGCTTTCACTTTGCAGGAAAGGAGCTTGATTAACCACCATTACTAAGGAATCATAAGGTTCAAATGGAACTATGTCTCTACATCCAACACCATCAACAACATTTTGAACTTCCACTTGGAAAATTTCTGTAGTAGTTTGTAATTATGGATAGTTCAATTCAAAATGCCTACTTCTTTTGTGAATGCGACACCACCTAGATAAGACCACCTTTGCCAAATACACTCCACTAGTTGTCTTATCAACATTAGCTATTTGTTCAAGAGGTGTGGGGATGCCTCCATTATTCGGCCTTGTGTTCCATGTTTGATTATGTCTTTGTGTGGGTCTCCTTTTGAAGCCTTGGCCTAGATTTTGACCTCTTTCATAGTTCTATCCAGAGGAGGCACCTACATCACAACTGTCCCAGTTGAGGTTGGCTTGAATGCTTCTTTGAGAAGATTGAAGTTAGTTATTTTGGTTTCTCAAATGTGTCATTTCAGTAGATAGTTTCTTCACTAATTCTACCAGCTCATCACTTTGGTCTTCTTCTGCACTATTTTGTTGTGGAGTTGAGCTCTGAAGGAAAACTAGTTGCATCATAAGTTGGTTTTGCTGAGTAGGTGGTAATTCTGAATTTTGTAGATATGAGGGAACTTGTGACTATTGTATGTAAGTCTGTTGTTGCTAGTATTGCAAGTAATGAGGCACAAGAGGTGGTTGATTCAATGACTATCCTAGATGAGACACTATTGGCAACTGTGGAATTTGGTTCAACATTGATGTTTGATGAGCCCAAGGCATGGGTAAGCCCTTGGATTTGAGCTGGGTGGGCAATTGGACCCAAGGAGGGAAATGGACCTATGGTATGCTACCCCAAGTCAGTGCTTGTTGTGACTACTTTCACATACACATCTACCAACCTCATCGGCAGTGGGCACATTCTCTTCACTAGTGTGGATGTGAGATTATCCAAGACTACATAGTAGACCAACCTAGCTGAGGCACCATCGACCACATAGGGTGGTTGCAACTTCATGTAAGCTTGGTGGAACTGAAAATTGAAGGAACTAATTGGCTTGTTAACTTCCCTTCGAACAAACATGAACTATTGGTACAACTCAGAGGGGCTAACTAGGATCTTGAATTTCTACAAGAACATGTACTTCTTTAATTGATCCCAAGTGGTAATGGATCATGTCAAAAAATGGATGTACCAATAGAAGGCCTCTTTCCAGAGCGAGTAGGGAAAGAGCCTACAAGCCACGTCTTCATGTTCTATTTACATGTCCTTTAGGGTTGTTTGGAAGATCTTGATGTGCTCTTTGCCATCCTTTGTGGATCACATGGGTGAAATTTAGTGCAAAATCCCTCCAAATTCTTTGGCAAGTCATGATAATCATTCAAGGATAGAGGAGATGGGTTATTTCCCAACCAAGCCATGATAGGAGGTGGAGGCTATGTTTGTTGTGTTATAGTAACCTGTGGTTGTAATAGAGCAACAATAGTTGGACAACGACTTGAAGGTGAGGTGTTGGGGTAGGGGCAACAACTTGGCTATGGGAGGTGAAGGGATGAAAGGAAGTTTGGGATGGATGGGGAGAAGGTGCTACTAGAAGTGGAGGGGAAGAGTGGAGGGAATTGATGGAAGGAGATGGAGGTGAATCAATCTCCTTGCAAATATGTGAGGTGTAATCAAAAGGCCTTGGATTGTGACATTGTACATCTGCAACAATTACCATCAGCCTTATAGACATGAACTCAAGGACCTCGATTCTCATTACTTTCCCTACTGAGAAGTAGGTATATTTCATGTATGGCTCAAATAGGTTGAAAAATGTATAAAGGGATTTCCTTGCAAGTCGCATATTACTTTCAAATTAGGATTATATTGTTTTTCTAGGAGTTTTATAAGTTCAATATTTACAAATATATTTGGGACGAAAAGATTTCCCAAATTGAAATTCCATGGATTACATACAAGTTCAAACCCATTTCTTTGACCATAATGAAAAATAAAAAGTTCATATCCCCTAATTGGGGTCCATACAGCACCCACATGTGCACATTTATCTTCTAACCTCTCAACATCAGCCCTTAACTATGTGGACCTTCTAGCCTTTGGTCCTAAACCAGGCAATTGGTTAATGAGTTCTTGGTTTAGTTTCCTCTCCTTTGTTTTAGGTTCATCACTATTTTCAATTCTCTATTTTTTACCATTCGGTTGACTACTTTCACTTTGTTGTTTTCTACCCTTTGTCTTCTCAAAGCTTGACCTTTCCATTTTCAATGTAATAAAATTGAATTAAAATTTCAACTGCAAAAGGACTTGTAAAATTTTGTCCGCACTGAAATTTTGGCTTCTGTCCAATCCTCCATCCTTCTCACTATGAATTCTGAAAACCTCTTTTGATTATTCTTCTCTCAAATCTAAGATATGTACATAATTCACATTCATGAGACCATTAATGTCCTCCTCTGTGAGTGAATGTAGCAAGTTTTTTGAATTTTGAAATGTCAGAATGAGAAGATCGTATCGATGAGACTCTTTTGGTTCTTGGCTGAATTACATATCATTTTGGCACCACTCTTGTTTTATTTGATTTCCAAGACATTACAGACTATCTCTTCGATGAGAAGCAATGTTTGATTTATTTTCCTTGGTCAGGAAGACCAAATGATTCTTCCACAGATACCACAGGAATGACCTCTTTCTTGTTTTCTAACATATACCACTTCGGGGAGATCTTTGTGAAGTTACCCCGATTTGAAATTGTTCTGGATCATTAGAGCCATTTTACCATCATCTTCCAGTGTTACTCCAAAGAATACCAATCTCTTTGTATTATCATCAGTATGACAAAAACCATCGCTAAAAGAATGAAACATTGCTTCAATGTCATTTGGTCTCTTCGATATGTCTATTTACCGCTTTGTTCTTTTGAATGGGTCAGCAAGACTCTCCCCAAAATATCCTTCATTAGTGTAATATGTGAGGTCAAAAAGAATAGAAAAACTCACTCTGATTATGCATGTTTCTCTGATAAGCACCATATACCACTTCACTTTGTCCAAATTGATCAGAAAGACTACTCCCAAAATTTTCATTATCGACATAACCAATATGGTCGGCGAGATCTATGTGATTAATTCTGATTGCACAAGTCTTCCCGATAGTTGTTCTTTTGTTCTATCAGTGAAAGAAAATTTGTGTCTCGCCGATGCAATTTCCATCGGTGTGAGTTAAGAGATTGGGCTGACCTGGTATTTTACTCCGACTGCTTCTTTCTTATTGATGACTTTCATTGGTAAGACGATGAGCATTTTCTTGTTGATTACGTATTCTACATGACCTCCCATCAGTATAACTCAGTTCACCTCTTACCAATATGTAACAAATGCTCAAGCTGAGAAGCTATGGTTTGTTGATCGGAAATACCTTCCCTTGTCTTTCCAATATAGACTAGTAGTTTGAAACTCTTGCTCAATGATGACCAGAGGAAAATATGTGTCAAGGCTCATAATTTTGGTGGGATCATTGGTGAACATAGATTGTGAAATGGATATGTGCACACAAATATTAAAAATTTTAGCTACTTATGAAATTATGATGTGGGAACTTCCTGGGGAACATGAGTAAAGTCTAGAAAAATGCAAGATATTTATAGTCCCAACAACGTGCATGCCTTTAACAACCATAAACAATTTTCCAAAACCATAAGTAGTAATTGTCAAATGCGGACTAGAATAATGGAGGGTGTAGCTCAAATACTGGATCAAAATACCAGATCAAGCACTGACTTAGACTTGTAGCCACAACATGGTGACATCAATGCCAACACAAAACTATAGAGATAGTCAACAATCTCCATTCTTCCAACATAACCAATGTGATCACTTGCTATTTTTTGGTAAATCAAGGTGATCACCAAGGTTTTCATTCACTTCTCAACCTTTATATTGAATAGCTGATGTACATTGTGCTTTGCAACCAATGTGTCTTGCAATAATCTGTATTTTTTCAATTATCTATACAAGTAATGATATAAACAAAAGCTTGACAGTGGTGCATGGTATCTTTCTTGTGTATCTTATTTTCCCTTATTGATTATGCAAGTTATCGCCTCTTTCATATGCCAGGAGAGATGAGTTTGAGATACATCTGAATGAACTTCAGTGCTTCATAGTTCCAGTAGAATGGAAAAATGGTAGATATAATTGCAAATATATATTACTAGTGTTAGTGATAGGTTAAATTGGAAATTACATTCCCATTGTACAGATTAATATGTTTTTTTATTGTCTCTACAAGCTGGCATGTTGTAGTCAACACACCATATAATCCAATATTGGTGAAGTTTGGAATGATGGGAATTCTTTTTAGGACCAAATGTCTTTAATTTTCCAATTTAATCTATCGCTAAAACTTGTCTTTCTTCTAGGTGGTTGATATAGGCAAGGAAACAAATTTGAACAAACAAGGGCAGGTGGATTGAGAAGGACGCTTTAGGAGACATGAAATTTCTACACTAGATATAGGTGATTCTAGCTGTCATAGCTTGAATTGCAAGTGTACTGGACAGTTAAATTTCCAAACTTTATTTTTCATTTAGAAGTTTTGATTTTTATATAGATGAGATGCTTAGTGTGGGAAATGCAAAAAATTTGCAGTTTAATTTAAATATCCTTCTTGTAAATGATTTGTGTTAATTTTAGGATGATTTATGCAACACTACATTGGTATATTTATCTCCCAAAATAGAACAAGAACTTTTGGATCCTTGGTAATTATACTAGATATATTTGGAAAAGAATAATATTTATGATTTTATATTAGAGTATTTCTCCTTTTAAATCATGTACCTTTATTTAGTTGTGAAGCATCGTTGCATAGTTAGGTTTCATAAGGTTGTGAATAAGGAACATTGTTATTGTAATTATTTTTACTTGGTATAACATACCATACAAATTGAAAAGGAAAGGCCATAATAACATAGGAATGGATATTAGGCTTCCCAAATTTTGTAATGGAATTGTGTTTTGTAAATACAATGCACAAGTTCTATAAACACAATGTGTTTTTCAATGTAGAAGCCTCTTTACTAATATGAGTTTTTCTTGTTGCCCATTTTGGAGGTTTAGAAACACAATTTGTTGTCAATTGTGTAGACCCTTATGCCAAAAAACATAAAAACATACATAAAAACATACATAACATGATGAGACAATGTAGAGTGGGGCTAGCTAGACGAGGGATAAAAGTGACAAAATCGACAGATAGTCCTGACCAAACATATGGGAAATGGTAGGTAGGAGTTAACAACACCGTAGGGTTAGTTTTCCCACCTCCTTTTGGCTGATAAAACTGGGTACTGTGGTGTTCCATTGAAGTTTTTCTTTTAGAGCTTTTTTCTAGTGCAGGAAAATTGGAGGTAGACCAATGTGTGCGTTTTTGGTTTGGAGAAAGAAGTGTGAGAACATGATGAGTTTCCAATTTTCACATTGAAAGATAAAGGTTGGAGTGCACATGGAGGAGTTGGAGGAGAAAACCAACCAAATCAAGGTGAGGGGTACTAGCCAATACTGTTGCAGAGGATTTTACAACACTATTTGGGTTACTTGTTTCTTAACACCTAGGGTTTCCCAACATGAATTTTTACAAAACAGAATGAAGTGTGTACTATGAATTACATTATGTATTGATGAATAATAGAGCCCCCTTAAATGAGAAGTGTGCAATATGATAAAATATAACCCAATCTAAACGTTTGTATATCTACATTTCAAGACAAATCTTGGGTATAAGTAAAGGAAGGCTTCAAAACACATTGTGTTTTCCAACCTGCATTACACAACGTTCACCACTTTTAACAACTTTATTCATTATTTCCAGTGATGGAAATAAATTGGTTTTATTGCTATCTACAATGCACACCTACATATATGGGTTTAAAAACCAAAAGGGCTTGGCTATGTTGTGATGTGGAGGTTGATAAATGTAGTGTGTTATAAAGCATACAATTTGTTATATGCTTGAAATTTAAACACAACAATGGAAGGTGCGATTTTGAAGACATTCATACTATTTTGTAACATTCCATGTTGGAAAACCATATGTTTTAAGAAGAAAGAAACCCACTATGAGACAACAACTTAAATTTAGACAAGGAGATTCAAATAACTAAAAACCCACATTGTGTTTTCCAAAATACAACTATTTTGTGCACTTTTTTTCAATCATCTAAAATTTAAACACAACAATGGAAGGTGTGATTTTGAAGACATTCATACTATTTTGTAACATTCCACGTTGCAAAACTGTAATGTGTTAAGAAGCAAGCAACCCACTGTGAGACAACCCTTTACATTTAAACTAAAAGGAGACTACAACTATGAAGAAAGTGAAATGACATTTGGATTGTAGCAAAGAGTTGTCAAAAATTTGAAAGTGGACTTCATTACACTCTTGGAGCATAACGAAACAAAAATCTTCATAATGAACTAACTGACTTGGGACAATGTGTTTTCCAACACTATAAATAATGTATAACAACATAGTGCATTATAGGTTTCATAATACCTACTGTTTTCCAATTTCATTACATTCTTGGGACCTCATTGTGCTATTTGCAAATAATGGTTTCAAATGCCACATTTTTTTGGGTTTTTGTCCATTCGAAAGTATCATTTTGAAAACCTATTGACGCTGACACATTTTCCTGATTATGGGATAAGCGACAATAGGTCAGAGTTAATGTTCACCTGTCAAGTCTTTCCATTAATGCAATTTGTCTACTTAACCTTCTTTTCTATGGGGGCATATTTTTCCAATCAGATGAAGAAATTGAAATGGCATTTGGATTGTAGCAAAGAGTTGTTCAAAAATTTGAAAGTGGACTTCATTACATTCTTGGAGAATAATGAAACAAAACTCTTATATATTTTGCATGGTTTTTGATTTATCTAAACGTTATTCAGTTATTTCACTCATATTTCCACAATGGATTGTCAATTATTTCATTCGACAATCACAAAATTTCAAAACCAATAGACGAGAGGAAACCAAAATTTAAAAACCCTCAACACAAAAATACTTAAAAAACTTTACATTTCAAATGAAAACCCCTTTTCCAAAGGAAAACCCTTTGTTTTCCTATCAATGAAAACCCATCTTCACAACAAATAGCCATTCATTTCTTCATAGTTCCTAGGAAAAATGGAAAAATGACATATATTGCTGGCACATAAACATACTTGCTAGCTAGCTAGCTACCCATGCCTATCAAATGTGTTTTCGTATGGAGGGTGGCCATACTGCCTCAGCCTCTAAATGCGTGCAACTCCTCATTTCTCTCCAGTAACCTACAAAATGTCTATGTGGAAAATGGTGGCAAAAATGGGACCTTTTCTGGGCTTTTTTCTGTTTGCAAATAATGGTTTTGAATGCCACATTTTTGGGCTTTTTGTCCATTGTGAAATATAATTTTTAAAATATGATGACTGTTATGATGCATGTGACATGCGTTTTTGTAGGGATAATGGCCTTGTCCCAATTATAGAAGGTGATCTTCTTGCAAAACCACATGGATTACACATGATAATGTATTTCCCTTCTTCAGGGATAAGACATGTCTGATTATGTTATCATGTCGAAAACATATGTTTTTTTGGGACAATAGCTTGATTTTACTATATTTTGTAGAGAGATTAGCTTATTCCCTACAATTGGATGTGGCTATTCTCCTTGGAAGAATGCATTTAGATGCATCATTGTTGAATACCCAAGATACTAAGAGGGGGGGTGAATCAGTATCTTCTTAAACTTATTGAACAAACACCATCCAATTACTCCAATGCATATAACAGTAAAATTGAGCAAGAGCATTAGCAGAAAATAAAAGTACACAACACATGAACACTAATTTTTTTATGTGGAAAACCCAAAATGGGAAAAACCACGATGAGGATTAGCTCACAATATAGTATAACCGATTATAAGCTATTACAAAGGGTGGCTCACTATCTAAAATGGGAGGCTCACTGCCTACAAAGATACAATATAAAAGAGGCTTATAGCCAAAAAATAAACTGATAAAGGTACACCTAACTAGTGTTGATTTAGTTCCTTTGATGATCAGTAAAATAACTTTATAGACTTCATCATTTTTGCATACTTGTCTTCTTCTTTGTCTTCACGCTTTTTCTTTCTCAACAATCTCAAAAATTGTCCAATATATATAGTTGATTCATCTGCAAGAATCAATTAGGTCAGCCTAATTAGATGCAACCCATACTCACCAAAAAGATCAACTATCGGCTTCAAGCTTGTACAAAATCTTTCCAAAAACAATTCAAGCATGTATCACACTACAACATGTTAGCATGGACCTAAGATAGGTCACAAATACATCCACAATACAAAATTAATTCATTATAGCATCAACTATTCATTAGGTCGGCCATGGATAGACCTAATAACAAAATACAACAATAGAGTAATTCCAAATTTCTATATGGGCACCTGTGCACATGAGATTTTGAACTTACAATCTTCTAACACCCAAAAAATATTTCCCAAAAATGCAAACAATGATCATCATCAGTAGAGGATTGCAGACCAAAATATTGGAGGATAATAACTATCATACTGGTTTAGAATACCAGATCAAGCTTAAACTTAAACTTGCATTTGCAACTCATATAACATGCTGACATCAATGACAACATAAAATTTGTATAATAAGATGTTCTTCTTCATTCTTCTAACAATCTCCCCCTTTTTCATTGATGGAAACATGTGCCAAAAGAATTTACAAACCTCCTATGTACAACACACTCTCCCCTTTTTTCTCCATAACATTCTCTCACCCTTTGACATCAAAGACAAAGGGTGGTCCAAAAAAGATGAAATTTAAAAAATCATTACCCGGAGGAAGGTGAGCCTTGAAGCTCCTTGAGTATACCTTGCCAAGCTATCTTACCATTCTCCCAACTCTTCTTAGCAGATATCAATATTTTGTTTAGAGATTCCAATTCCACTAGGCTTTCTTCTACATCATCTGGAGTACTGGGAGTTAGATTGATCTTTTCTAATTTCTCTACATTTTCCAAAGCATTGGATATGGAGTGTACTTCATTCTCACAAGGTCACCTAGCTGATTGAATCTTCTAATGATGTCTTCCTTTTGCTTCTATAGAATAAAGAATTTCTCTCTGTGAGCAAAGGAAAAATTCCAAGTTGTTTTGTCTTTGTCTTTAGATGCACTCTATGAACTAGAAGCAACTATCAATTGGGACTCAATAGAGTCCATGAGATCTTATATACTCTATGTGGCACTTTATGCAATAAGAAAATATAGTATTTACTTCAGACTCACAAGCTTGCATGATTTCCAGGCTCTTTTTCACATTGGTGTGTGCTAGAGCACACTTATCATGAAGTGCCAAAATCCTTTTCTCTACCAATTTCTCCTCAATCTCTTGCATTGTCTTCTCACCAAGTCCAGAGGAACACTCCTTAAAGAAGTCCAATAGAAGTTTTAGATTCTCTACCAGAGTGAGAGATGTATCAATTAATATACTGAGAGTGGCCTCCTATAAATATTTGAGAGCATCATCAATAAGCTATGTCCCCTTCTGATGTGTTTCCAGAATATCTTTTCTTTTGGATGCATGCAATGCATCCCCTAACACTAATTTATGAATAGGAGAAATATTATCCAAATACAAACTATCCTGAATCATGGGGAGTTGTAGAAGTTTTAGAGGAATCATCGGTTGGAACCTGATCTTCTTGGATAACAAGCCTTTTAATAACATCATCACCAAAGGAGGATTCTCCAGAGGGCCTTTAAGAATCTACAACCTGCCTTTGATCTTCTTCATTATTCCTGGAAGATTCCCCATTTCTTTCTTCTTTCTCTCCTCTTTCTTCTTCCTATCCTTTTTATTTTTCCTCTACCTTTTCTTCTTCCTCTACTTTCTCTTCTTCTCCTTTTTCATCTTTGTTTCATTCTTCTTCATTACCTTCACCTTCATCTAGCTCTAGGGGGACAACATTAAGCTTCTTTGGTTTAGCTTCTTCCTCATTCTATTTCTCTATCTCTAGAGGATCATCTATAACACTTGTATCCAGAGGAATGTCTTCCTTTACCTTTGTAGAAACTTCTTCACCTAATTTAGGTACAAAACCAAATGGGAGCACACCAAACATACCATATTTCTCAGCCGTGCCCCTAATGGCTTCTGCAGTTTCTTTCCTTATTTTGTTTATGTGATTTTTATCCTTTGTCATCAAAGTGTTTTCCCTTTTCTTCATCTAAAACATTTTTGAGCATACTTTCTTCAAGGTTTCCAAATCATTTGGGGTCAAAGAGGACCCAATTTTCTCAAATGAATCATTTCTTATATTTTCTTCCAATTCAACAACCTCTGATCTTGTTTTCATTAGGGCTTCCCATAATTTCTCAGGTACATTGTTCTTAACATAATCCCAACTGACTTCTAGAGTGATAACATACAGAATAATAGCCAAAATTAATGTTTTCCTATCCTCTCTACCTACTTGAGTATAAATTTTTGTTGTAGGCTACATCATATCTTCAAAATGTATCAATCTATTAACTAAATCCTCTAATATGAGAGGGGAACCAAGTCTTACCAGTGAGGCCTTTTGTTCTTCCTGGTCCAAAGATACATCTTCTGACACTTTTTCCTTCTTTGAGTCTAGTTTGGTGTGCACATGAACACCAAAACCCTGTTCTTCATCTTCTTTGAAGGATGACACATATAGATATTTTTTAGAACCAACGCTTGCTTCCTGAGAAGCACCTTCACTAGAGGACATGCTCCCTTTCTTCTTTCTTACCAATTTTGTTGTAGGGTCTTTCTCCTCTTCCTCTTGCTCTTCAGTGATACTGAGGTTCTTTTCCCTTGTTTCCTTTTCCTTTTTTCCTCTCTTGACTAGTGCCACTAGAGGAGTCTCTTTCCTTTTTCTAGATCTTGTATTGGATTTGGAAGGAGATGGGCCTTTACCTTTACTAGGAGCACTAGGCTCAACCTTCACAGATGAAGGGGTTGTGGTTTGTTTTGAAGGACTAGTCCTGCCAGATCTCCTTATTTGTAATGATTCTTTAGCCATCTTCTCTCCCATGGCTCTACTTTGTGCAATTTGTTCATTAGTGAAGCCAACCTTTCTAAGAATTATATCTACATTATTTCTTATCATAGGCTTCCTATGCTCCATGCAAACTTCTATATAATTTTCTTCATAAGTTCTCACTCTAGGTTCACTCATATCTTTAGGAATTTTCAACAAAACTTGTATATAGCCTTTTGCTCCATCCTTTGTAATCTCATAACCCAATGGTTGAATCCAGATAGTCCAAGGTTCAACTTCCTCAATCATGAACTTATCAGAGGAGACATGAAATATGATGTCATTCTTATACATTTCAAAAAAATTCTTTGGAATCCTTTCTCTCTCATTCATGTTGCTTTTGAATACGCCAAAGAATGGACCATTATCTTGACTCTTCAAATCACCCAAACTATGCATATAATCAAAAATTTGATGTCTAACAGGTCTTGATGTATCCCAAATCACCACATCATCTCTTCTAGGAAGTCATCTAAGAAAGTAGAACAATAAACAAGCAATCAAGGAACCAAACTTAAATGCATATTTCTTCTCCTTGGTCATCTTTATATTCTTAAATAATTATTGCTAGAGAAGTTCACATAGATCATATTCAACACCATTTGTTGTTGTTGGCATATGGCTTTGAGAGATCATTTCTAGCTACTTGTGTTGTCATTGATGACAATTGGAGCTAGCAGTATTGGTATTGTTCCTACTGGAAAGGGAAGTAAGATTCTGTAATCTATCGATATAGAGAATAAATAATAGGACATCCAGTTGATAAGCTGATATGATCACTTCATCAGATCACTATTTTTTGGTGTAGATCCCTAGGGAAGCTTGCTTAGAGCATACACTATCCTACTAATGAGTTTTGTGGTATCGCATTAATTAGAGTTCAAGTTAAGACATTCAGAAGAATGATTCATGGTTTATTCTATCATTTTGGCCAACATATTTTGAATGGCGTGTCACAAATGTATGTGGAGTATGTATTTTTCTATTTCTTGTGTTTGGAACTTTAGTTTGGGTCCTACTATAAAACTATCCAACTTGTGTAGGTATGCATAAATTATAACTTGTGATTTGGGGCTGACATAGGAAAGAATATTGTATTTTTTCTTGAAGCCGACATATAATGAAATTCTTGTAGTGGATATATAAAGGAGATTAGAAAATCATTTTGTATGTGTGAGAAATAGATAGAAGTATGTATGGTTTGGGATGAGTAAAGTTCTAAGTGTGAAAGAGTACAAAAGTATCATTTGTGGAAAGCAAAAGAGAAGAGCAGAGCAGAGCAGAAGTGTGAACTGGACAAATGATCTGCAATCTGATTATGTGCTTCATTGGAACTAAATCCAAGCATTTGTAGATGCTACATTCTCAGTTCAACATTTTGTTGTAATATCATATATATATATATATATATATATTAAGGCAGTGAGCCTTCTCTTTTTGAGTAGTGAGCTCTAGGAAGTGAGCCTAAATGCAAGTGCATTCCCCTTTTTATCATACTTTTAATAGAGTATACATTGTGGATTAATATCCACCATAGTTTTTCCCCTAACAGGGTTTCCATGTAAAAATATTTGGTGTTATGGTGTTCATTAATGTGATTGCATGTTACCATCTATTTATGTGTTGTGAATGCAATTAAAGGTTTAATTATTATTGTTGATAGTTTTAGATCTAATTTGAAAATCAAGTATTGTGGAACACTGATTCACCCCCCTCTTAGTGTTCCTAGTGTCCAACAATTGGTATCAGATCTGGTTCCTCTTCTGAAGTTTAACAGCTTGAGGTGGATCTTGAGTTACAATGGATACTGGTGGTATTCAACAATAGCTTATGGTGGCACTTGATGATCTTGATCAATCTAAACCAGAGGTCATGGAACTAAAAGAAAATCTTGCAGATGCCAAAAAATTCATTCAATCACTGAAGGATAAGATAAATGAGTCAAGGGAAAAGAGGAAGGAAATGTGTGATAAGTTGAAGCAAAAAGAGAGGAAAGGTTTAGATGATGTCCATCTGAATCAAACCCTAAGAGATATAACAGGATAATGTGAAAAGCTTGCTAAGGACAATGCAGCTCTAAAGCTTGAAATGGAATATGTGGTGATAAAGTTAACTAAAGAACTTGAAGAAAGAAAGAAAAATAAGGAGAATCTGGCCCAGTCCTTGAAAGAAAAATATAAAGAATACAAAAAAATTAGTACTAGATTCACTCAGTTGGAGATTGAATTGCAACAGTCCAGAAACTATGAACACAAGCTTGAGAGATAGGTAGTTATTCTTGGAAATGAGCTTGCTACTGCAAATGAATTCAAGGTGAAGTTTAGGATAAGTTCTGCTAAGCTTGATGAGATAACCAAAGGTAAAAAGGATACAAATGATAAGCGAGGTCTTGGCTATGAGAAGGGTGAGAGCTCTGGATCTAGACAGAAGAACTCTAAAAAGAAGAACAAAGGCAAAAGACATCCAGTAAGGCAACCTAATGCTCAAAAATTTAATGGATATTGCTTTGTTTGTGATAAATTTGGTCATATGGCTTCTCAATGTAGAAGAAAGATAAACCCTAACAGTCCATCATTTTATGGTCAGTGTTTTAAATGCAATAAGTTTGGTCATAGGGAATTAGAATGCAAAAGTATGTTTGTTAGTACAACATAAATGCTATACCTATGGAATATTTGGAAATATTGCTAATCAATGTAGGTCAGGAGGAAATCAGTGGAATGGATGGTATAGATATAAAAATCTGGTATAATTGTAACAAACTTGGGCACATTGCAAGATTTTGCCAAAATAGAAACATGAAAGAGGTCTGATTTATCAAGCAAGAAATTCACTGAAAGTCAACAAAGGAAAAGAAAAGGCATCTGTGGAAGAGATAAGAGATCAGATGAAGAAAACATGGGTGAAAAAAAGTGAATCTGATGAAGGAGATAAGACTGTATTGGAAGTTCCCTTTGGTAACTCTTTTGGTAATTTATTTCAAGTCAGTGGCCTAGGGGAAGTTTTTCATGAAAATATCTTGTCCCCCTATGTATAGTTAGCACCGAATTCTAGAATGTTGTCAACTATTGTATTATTCATTGATGAAAGTATTAGAAATCATTTGTTGAGTTGGATGAAAAGGTAAAGGTTTGCAGTTAGACTCTTTGCTTGCTATCTAAGTTTGTAAAGTAACTGGAACATCTAGGGCAACACATTTAATGTGGAAAAAAGTGAAGTATGTGAAGTTATAAAAGGGAATTTGGAACCCTAATTTACCACTGTGCATTTAAAGAGAACAATTGGAGAGTCTTCTTAGCAAAATTTTGAAGGTGTGAAAGGTCAATTTAGCAGTGAATTCTCTAGGTATTTCTATTGCGTATCAATTTCATATCTATTTGGTGATCGGTGGAACCTTGTTCGGCATGAAAATTAAACATATTCAAGGAATAGTAACCCTGGATGAATATAGCAATAAAAAATTTAGGGATGTGAGAAATTCGTCGTCTCCCACTAAATTGAGGAAGTTTTTAAGATTGAAGCACAAGAATTTGGATATCTAGAATGAATTCCTTCATTTCATCAATGTGGAAGTGATTTGGTTTATCTTGAAAAGATTGGATGGTGATATCCTCATCCTAGATAAAAATTATCAAACTTCTAAGGATGAAATCAAAAATCTAATAGGTTTTTGCAATATTGGTGAGTTTTCGAAAAAGAAATCGATTTGAAACATTGAGGTCAAATCCCTATCGAAAAGAACAGGAGATTAGAGGGCTCTGATAATTACAATGATTAAAGATCCATCAACAAGGTATGTTGCAAATGGAATTTAATATAAAATTTTCTTCAGAAATAGAGAAGGATCAACCTCGGCAGGTGCTATGTATATTGCTCATAAAATGATAATAGAAAATGAAGACTTTGACCTATGTAATCTGATGAAGGATCAATTGATGGAGAATGTGCAATTGACAAAGGATATTGACTACTCTTTCAGGTTTGGCACTCTAGCAATATGCATTATGATGTATTTCCTAAAATGCTTGCTTCTAAATGACAATGTAGTATGGGAGGATAATATACTGGTTTGCAAGCAAATATTTGAGCATTTCAAGTCTTTTGAAAATGGTGAACAAATCTATGAAAATTTCTTTAGAAAGGTGTTAGAAAATTTTGGTGTATGTGATATTCCCCTTCTGGTAAAAATAACTGAAGTTGGATCATCCTCCAGGAAGGTAGAGAAAAAGCAGAAGAGAGGTAGAGATTTGGCTGGTGTCATTCCTGCAACACCTAAGCCAGCAAAAGTTGAGGAAAAAGGAAAAGGACAATTGGTTGCGGATATAGTGGATGAATATTTTGAGGTATATACTCCCAGAGATCAATGAAAACTAGGTGAACCATAAATAATAGTAGCAAAAGATAGTGATGAAGAAAGTGCTCTGTTTAAACCAAAGATGGTGTAAATCATCCAGGATGAAAATATAATGAAAAAGATAACTGATACATGGTTGAATGGACCATGGGTGAAATCACAATACCGTGTCTCACTTTTTGCCCAAGATGGACATTTACATCAATATTTTTAACTGAATCTTCATCTTTTGAGACCTATAACAGCTAAAACATTAAGAATTTGAAGATGATGTGAACTAGCGATTTGTGAAAATTTGTGTGTAGATTCCAAATAATTTTTTTTCAAATTTTTTGAGATAAATCAAAAATATTTCAACATCTCCTTTAATAACTAGTTTTAATCAAAAAACAACATTTTTAGAAAGTAGCATTTGTGTCGTACAACATAACTTTTTTTCTATACAAGATTAAATTCTAATTTTTGAAATATAGATTCTCAACATCAATATCTAGGGAAAGGATATTTTTTCATAATTTTTTGTTGCATCTTTTTTTTTAATCTTGTTTTTTAAAGTTATTGTAACTATAATTTGGACATACATGTGTGTCGTACAACATAAATTTTTGTGTATATATCAAAATCCATTTTTTATTTTTTGGGTGAAACAAGGACATCAATACCTAGGGAAAGAGTATTTTTTGATTTTTTCTTACAATGGCTTACTATTTTTCCACCTCTGCACAACAAAGAGCTTGATGTTCAAAGAAAAACCTATGTTTAGTAAAAATTGAAAATTAAATACATGACAAAATGAAAATATATCAAATTTATACTTGTTTGAAATATCCTTTTGAGGGCTACAATCTTGCAAAATATAAATTTTAATTGATGTTATTTAATCCCTCAAAAGGTAAAGAAAAAGTGATTTTTTGCCAACATTTTGAGAGGGGCGAAGGACACTCCATTGTGGGTATGATTTAATACTAGAGGGATTCTATCCAAGGGGCTATGATATAAGGGGGTTTTATCTATCCATCTTAAATTAAAAACATTTAGATGGAGCCTCTCAACTTTTATATCATTATTTTTCTAAAAATAGTGATTTCAAGAAAAAATCAGCATGTCCCAAAAGTGAGACACACTATTGTGGCAACATCCCCATCCTATGACGAAGATTTTATTGAGAATACTCTAGCAAGATAATTTTTTGACAACAAAATTGAATTGGAAAGTCTGTAGGATGTTCTTCCAGAGGAACTGATTGAGTGTGTTAAGGAGGCTATGGAATTTGTGCCTTTGGATAAGAAAGAGGATGAAATAATTTCCCATCTGAAGATGTAGTTTAGGCTATCTCTTGCCAAACTAAAGAAGAAAATGAATGTGCTAAGATAGTGCATTGATTCAGCCAATAAGATCTTCAATTATTGTCTAAGGTGGCCTCACGTGGTTGGCAAGTACAAGGATAAGTTGGAGGAAATTGAAAATGAGCTTGTCAATATCAGACAATAATACAGTATGCTTTTGGACAAGGATGGAAAAGTTAAGAATAAGGTTCATGATCTATAGATTGAGCATGCAAAGGTTCACTTTTCTAGGAGTACTCTTATTGACACCTTCTGGAAAGTAAAAGACCTAACTGAAGGGAGATTAGAGCAAATGATTGAAGTTCTTAAGATAGGAGAAAAGTTGGAAGAAGCAATCACCATCCTTGAATCTCTTGTTCAAACCATCAAAAAAACATCAGAGAATAATAGCCTAATTATAGTTATTGGGATTGTGGTGGACTCTTGGAAGAAATTCCTTCTAGAGATAAAAGTTAAGTATAAAATGATCTTCTAATTTTTATAGCAGTTTTCTAAATTTTGATCCAACTCTCTATTTTGATAAGGGGGGAGAATAAGAAGAGAAGTATAGTAAAAAATTACAAGGAGAGTGAAAGTAATAGAATTTTTGTCATTGATGTCAAAGGGGGAGAGATTGGAGTGAAAAATTCCTTGACATTCAAAGGGGGAGCAGTAATTTTGGTTTTGATGAATTTTTGTTTATTGACACTTAGTCAATTTTTTACTAAGTGTTGCCATCAATGCCAAAGAGGGAGATTGTTGGAATATGGCTTTGAGAGATCATTTTTGGCTACATGTGTTGTCATTGATGGAAACTAGAGTCAATAGTATGGTCCACAGTATTGGTATTGTTCCTTCCAACAAGGGAATAAGATTTTGTAATCTATCGATAGAAAGAATAAAGAACATGAAATTAAGTTGATTTGATCACTTCACCAAATCTCTATTTTGTGGTGTAGATCCCCAAGGAAGATTTCTTACCATTTACACTATCCTACTAATGAGTTTTGTGGTGTTGCATTAATCAGAGTTTAAGTTAAGACATTTGGAAGAATGATTCATGGTTTATTCTATCATTTTGGCTGACCTGTTTTAAATGGTGTGTTGTGGATATATGTGGAGTATGCATTTTTCTATTTCTTATGTTTGGAAATTTAGTTTGGGTCCCTACTATAAGACTAGCCAACTTGTGTAGGTACACATAAATTATAACTTGTGATTTGGGGCTGACATAGGGAATAATATTGTATTTTTTCTTGAAGCCAACATATAATGAAATTCTTGTAGTGGATATATAAAGGAGATCAAAAAATCATTTTGTATGTGTGAGACATAGATAGAAGTATTTATGGTTTGGGATGAGTAAAGTTCTAAGTGCAAAAGAGTACAAAAGTATCATTTGTGGAAAGTAGAAGAGTAGAGTAGAGCAGAGCAGAAGTGCGAACTGGAAAAATGATCTAGAATCTGATTATGTGCTTCATTGGAACTAAATCCAGGCATTTGTAGATGTTACATTCTCAGTTCAACATTCTATTGTAATATCATATATATATATATATATTGTAAGGCAGTGAGCCTTCTCTTTTTGAGTAGTGAGCTCTAGGCAGTGAGCCTGAATGCAAGTGCATTCCCCTTTTTATCATACTTTTAATAGAGTATACATTGTGGATTAATCCCCACCATGGTTTTTCCCCTAACAGGGTTTCCACGAAAAAATATTTGGTGTTATGGTGTTCATTAATGTGATTGCATGTTTCCATCTGTTTATTTGTTGTGAATGCAATTAAAGGTTTAATTATTATTGTTGATATTTTTAGATCTTATTTGAAAATCAAGTATTGTGGAACACTGATTCACCCTATTAGCTCTAAAAAATGCAAGTTTGAACCACGAAAGGTTGCCAAGCTTTCACAACGTTTTAGGGTAACAGACAAGGTCAAAATATTTAGACCTTCTACTCTTCAGGTGCTGCTAGACCTAGGCGGGTGTACCTATATGAATTGTGTAGGCTTGATGTGCTTATCTTTCTTGAAATTTTTTTCCCACAATGGCAGATAAGAGTGGAAAAATGAATTCAAACTTGATACAAATAACAATAGCAATCTTCTAAATCTAAAACCTAAAATGCTCAATTAATAGATGTAAAAGAAATGAATGAATCTAAATGATGAAATTGTAGAGACCAGTGCTTTATTGGGTATGCAGAGTCAAATAAAAAAGAAATCAACAACTTATTCTAGTAGAAACTCAAATTGTCAGCATATGTTTTGTTTATAACTTGTATAAACATGCAAGATTATGACTAGTGAGCTCTACTTTAATAATCCAGATGAATCTCCCTAATTACTATGATCAACTAAGAGGATTTAATCTCTCCTTGAAAGAACCAATCAATTAATCACACAACCATAGAAAATGTGTACTGATAAACTAAAAATAAACTTGTTATATCAATTTAGACAACTAGAAAAAATCAACTTGGAGACAGCTTAGTAATACTTTTAATAAATCTAACAGACAATTGACACTAGAAATGAGTTGCAACATCAACTGATTCTCATTAAAGTCTCCATTTTGAAATCATACATCATAGTCTCTATTTTCTGGAAAAACTATCCAATTGTATATTCTCTACCTTATCTACTCTAAAAATCTGAAAAAAAATCCCCTTATTCACAATCAGGAATGAACATTTATACACCAGCATCTGAATAGGCACATCATTTCATATTCCAATGTAGGCAAACAGTTACAATCAGGAAAATCCATGTCGGCCTACAACTGCATTTAGAAATTCTCATGTCAGCCATAGTGTTAAAGATTTTGTTAATCATCACTGAATAGTCACTAAGACAACTCTGTAAGTATGCCAAAGGCAATTATATCGCTATCATCCCGTGCTCTTCTTTTCTTTATGTTGTTCACTTTCACCATGACCATTTGTTCGCTATACCGAAGTCAAGAAGTATCCTTTTGTCCCCTTTGCATTTCGCCATGACCTTATACCATCAGTGAGATGTCATACAACATACATTATGTTTCATCGAGAGCCCCATGTTACATTCCTTCCAATCACCGAGACATAAGATATCTCTCATCGATGCATTCTTTTGTTTCATTCATAGTCACCGTAACATTCTAATAACAGAGAGACCTCACATAGTACATATCATGTCTCACCGAAAGTTCCTTCATCCTTCCTGAGTCACTGAGACAAGAGAAAACTCTCACCGAGAAGCATCTCCCATTCACTTTTTCCAAGACATTTTAAAATTGGGGAGATATCCCGCAGATCACCCTATGTCTCACTGAGACATACTTTTCTTGTGTGTTGTTGTGACCCTTCATCCTCTGGGAGACATTATATAGAATTCCATTTTTTTTATCGAAAGCCCCAAACTCACTTTAGATCACCAAGGGAAAGCAATTCTCACACCGACATAATCCTTATGCGCACTATCAGCGAGACTGGAGGTCACTCACCAAGATATTATATTGATGCCCATTAATCTTACCGAGATCTCCTTTTATGTTGGTCAGTGAGACTCTTTGAATTCGCTATGACTTCACACCAAAGAAAACATCTCTCATCGATGAGTATTTTGATAGAAACCCTTTGAAATAAGTCAGTGAGACATATACATTTCGAGAAGACCTCACCCTGACATCCTTTGGTTCGGTTGAAATGAAATCGTTTGTATTGTTCAGTGAAACTCCACCCAATATGCATTCCTTTATTAGTGGTCGGCAAGACAAGGTGAGTTATCCAAGATGTTATATCGAAGAATATCTCTCACCGATGAGCATCCCCCACCACCGGTCAGTGAGACAACAAGGTCTCGCCAAGACCCTATCCCGAAAGCAACCTGTTTGGCCGAAGTAAATCCATGTAAACTAATTGGTGAGACACATTAGGTTCATTGTAACATTACGCTGATACCAACAAGTTTGGAAAAAATGAACATTCAAAGTGAAAGTCAATGAGACAAAATGAAATCAGTAGGACCTCATTTTGATGGTGCAACTCCTGCTGATACGAATCCTCCTCAGTCGCTGAAATAATGAAAGAGTCCCGCTGAAAGGTGAATGCACATGACCTATGATCACTGAGACATCAAAGAAGTATTGCTGACAAACCTGAAGCATACAAATGTTAGCACAAGAACAACATGGGTCGGGGAGACAGCCATGAACCTATGCCGATATAGACCATAATGAGAATTATTCAAGACTCGATGGAATTTATGGGGCTATATGGGAAAAATATGGGTAAAAACATCATGAGGTCATCCTGATACACCACCATGATAACATTGATCAAATTTGCAAATGCCACATCCATAGCTCTTTGGAAAGTTGCCCCTGCATTAGTAAGACCATATGGCATTCTTATGTATACATATGTTCCCCAAGGAGTTGTAAATGTTGTCTTATATTGCTCAAATTCTTTGACCATAACCTGGTTATACCCTGAAAACCCATCCATCATAGACAACAGTTTGCACCCTGTCACCTTATGCAATATAGCCTCCATATTGGGTAGAGGATAATTATCTTTGAGGTATGCTATGTTTAAATTTCTGAAATCTACACACAGCTTGATATCTCCATTTTTCTTTCTCACAGGGACCAAGTTTGAGACCCACATTGAATGTCTAATTGGTTTAATAATTCCTCCATCTTTGAGCTTTGCCAACTCCTTTTGCATCTTAGGCCCCAATGTTGGATTTATGGGTCTTTGCTTTTGTCTTAATGGCTTAGCATCTAGTTTCATTGGTATTTCATGCTAAAACAAGTCTTCCCTATATGCTTTTAGATCTTCATAAGACCAAGCAAACACATGTTTATATTTTCTTAGCAACTCTATCAGCATTCTTCTAATTGTAGGGCTTATTTTCCTCCCTATGTACACCTTTCTTGGTGTCATCTCAGTCCCCAAGTTAATCTCTTCAATATTCCCCCTATCTACTGGTGCTTGCTTTATGAGGGATCGATCATTTCCGTCGTACACCCTCTCCAATGCTACTAAGACTTTAGGAAGCTTATTTGTTTTGAGTTGTAAGATTTCTTTCCCAAATACCATTTGCTTCCCATCCACTTCTTCAACCAAGGCGTTGAAGTCAATTTCTTGGGCTTCATACTGATCTATACAATGGAGGAATTTTAAAAGATCAATATCATCATTAAAGACTTTCCAACTATATACATTATTAGGCACAACATGCCTTGTCTTGAATTCAATTTGTGATACCCCAAACAATTTAATATCATCTCTTTTTCAGTGCTAAATTTGATAGAAAATCAGCCATTATGTTCTTTGATCTATTTATCCACTTAGTTGAAAGGCATCAAACAACTCAATTGTATCCCATACAACATTTCAGTATTGCTTTAGTATTTTGTGCTTTGCTGCATATTTTGAATTAATTTGTGAAACAACCAACTCTGAATCCCCTAGAATAGTCAGCAACTTGATTTTGTGTTTCAAAGCTATATTCAAACCTGTTAACAAAGCTTCATACTCTGCAACATTGTTTGTACATTCAAATGATAACATAAATGAATACTTAAATGTAATACCCCCAGGTGAAACAAATACTATCCCTACTCCATTACCTTCTTGACTGCAAGCTCTATCAAAGTACATCTTCCACACACTATTGCAGTTTTCTGCAGCATGCTTCTTAATTGGATCACTGTTGGTCAACTCTAGCTGGGCTGGTTCTATATTAAAACTCCCAAGATCAACATCACAAAAAAAATTGATCTAATTTTGTGGTACATAATCAACAAGCTGATTCATCCTTGGCTCCCTATACAACTTCACCTCTTGTCCATTTATCGGAATTGTTGCATAAGATAGATCAAACTAAACATTCCCACCAATAGCTACCATCCACTGTCTTGATAAAAGCATACCAAACTGAGGAGGGGTGTCTATTACTATTATATCAATATTATAAGCCACTTGAGGATAAGAAGATAGCTTGAATTCAACATCTTTCATTATACCCACCACAGGAACAAGCCGGTTATCCATCACATAGCACTTACCTTCATATGTATCCCTTCTCATGCCTAGTTGTTTCATCACTCCTACTGGCATAATATTCATAGCAGCACCAAAATCTATCATGCAATTCCTTAAAAATTTGTTATTTATAAGTAATGTAGTGAAAAAAGGATCGACCTGTAGGGAACTTGTCAATACATTACTCAAACAGATTTCTAAGATATTTACTTCCTCTTGCATACTACTTGCTTTAGTAGCCACCTTGTTTTCAAAATTCACATGCTTTTCATTTGTTATCAATTAGACAACACTGTCTCTGTATTCCTTAATCTTCATCATCTCAAGTAGTGGAACATACATCTTTACCTGAGATAAATCCTATGTGAATTCAAAAGAAGAACTCTCCATTTTAACCATTTTCTTTTGCTCTGGTGCTTCTCCTTTGTTTTCTTCCTTTTCTCTTTTTCCTGATTGATCAAGATTTTGCATTTCTTTGTGTAATTCCTTCACTTCCTCCTTGTGGACAGGCTTTTTCCTACTTTCATCATATTGTTTATTTTTAGTTTTCTTCGAAGCTCCTTGTGTCATTTTTTGAACCTTCATAAAGATTCCCCTAGGGACACCTTCCTTCTCATTTATTGTCTTGTTTCTCAAATAGTACTTACTCCTTGCTTCTTCAACTGTAGCAAAAATTAATATCTCAATCTCCTCTTCAGTGAGTTTCCTTATGCTACCTTGAGTAGACATTTCATTAGAATATTGCTCTGTATAATCTTCCTCAAAGTCAGAAAAGATTTGCTGCTCAGCCATGTGGATATTGTATTTCTGATTTGAAACATTATACTCATAACCTTCATCCTCTGAAGATGAGTACCCTTCCTCCACATGGTGAAAAGTGTTTGAAGTCAAGTACACCTTATGATCTTCTCCACTGTATCCCATCAACATTCCTTCCTCTTGCATTCTTTGGGCTACAACACAATAATCTGGGGAATGTGGCTTATCACAGACTTCATAGAAATAATTGTTATTTACCATATAGGCTCCCTTCATTCTCAATGGATCAGGAGTTTCTTTGTTTCTAGGCCTATCTGTTATAGGTTTTCCATCCTTCCAATTTGTATTATAAGGCATGTCATGCAGCCTAGGCCTTTCATTCCTGTATGCATTTTCTTATTTGTATTGATGATTATTAGTTTGTTGGGGAGCCCTATGATTTTCTCTTTTATCAATTATCCCAGCAGCCCTCCTATTGTTTTCAATTGTTAATGTTGTCTTATGAGCTTCATCCAAGTCCCTTGGGAACCTATTTCTCAGTTCATACCCTATTTTAGGATCGAACACATTCAAGTAAACACTCAATGCTATAGAGTCTGGAAACTTTGTTCTAGGAGGTATTCTATTCTACAGTTTATTGAATTTCTAGTTGAAATCATAAATTGAGTCATTCTGATTTTTCTAAATTCACATCAATTCATGAAGATTAGCATCAGGTGCAATTTGATTCCCATATTTCTCAAGGAATCGGTCCTAAAATATTTGGAGAGAATAAATATAAGTTGTTGCTAAGCTATTGAACCAATCCCTAGCTTCTTCAATAAGAGACATCATGAATAGCCTCATATGTAGATCTTCATAAGGTACATCCAAATCTTGAATGAAGGCATTGAAACTCCTTAAATGATCCTCGATAGTGATTGCATTACTCCCTATGAACTTAGGCACCAAATTTCTCCAACTGCCATCCATAGGATAAGGGTATAATTGAAACCCCACCAAATCAAATTATCTGATCATGGTGGTATACTGATGAGGAAGTGGGTTAGGTGGGTACTGGTACATTTGGTTATTATATTGTGTGTTGTGATGTGACACATAATGATGACTAGGAGGTGGATGCATATTTGTATATTGTGTGGGAATATTAGGTGGGTTATTTGGCTATCTGTATTGATTCCCAACTTGATGATGAGGGACCCTTGGAGGCTCAGAAGGCTCTACACCATAATTACCCAATTTATGAGGTGGTACATATTTTGAGGGTCAACCAGTTGTGTGAGTAATGTTCTGAACCTTATGCAATTTGAATTCTTTCACTGCTTGTATCATCTGGGCTTTCTCCTGCTCTTCCCTCTCTTTTTTCTAAGATTCAAACCATGCTTTAATTTCTTCATAAGTTAAAGATTCATAATATTCTTGAGGAATTTCATGATCAGTGGGTCCACTCTGATTACCTTCCATTTTTTGGTTATATTCATGTTGAATCATGAGTCATTCAGCTTCAAATTTAGCATGCCACTCTGCCTATTTCCGAGAATCATGAAAATGATTTCTTTGATCTTCTGGGGTACAAGGTTTTGTAGTTGAATTATCTATCCATGTATCAAAAAAATTATATGTTTCACCATGAGGTATTGATGATTTGTCTTTGTTCGTCATGCACATGTCCTCACTTACCCCTTTACCCTTGTCAGTCTTGTCATTTTTGTGTGTCCACT
The DNA here is from genome assembly GCA_007258455.2 of Sequoia sempervirens. Classification (NCBI taxonomy): domain Eukaryota; kingdom Viridiplantae; phylum Streptophyta; class Pinopsida; order Cupressales; family Cupressaceae; genus Sequoia; species Sequoia sempervirens. The sequence goes on from VDFB02255122.1 coordinate 37,602, forward strand.
TACTACTGCCAACAGGAGCTCTAGAATGACCTCCCCAGTATTGAGATCTTCTTCCATTCATATTGCAATGTTTTATCAGAGTTTCCACTCACTTTCTTAAAAGTGAGAAAATATTTGTTTTTTACTATTCCCAGTGGAGTTTGTATTTTGTTTCTAACTCTATGATTAAGGCGTAGATTCTGAAGATAATTCCCTAGTAGAGTTTCTAATTTGTTAGCTCTCAAAAATGTAGGTTTGAACCACGAAAGGTTGCAAAGCTTTCACAACATTTAGGGTAATAGACAAGGTCAAAAGATTTAGACCTTCTACTCTTCAGGTGCTGCTAGACCTAGGTGGGTGTACCTATATGAATTGTGCAGGCTTGATGTGCTTATCTTTCTTGAAATTTTTTGCCCACAATGGCAGATAGGAGTGGAAAAATGAATTCAAACCTGATACAAATAGCAATAGCAATCTTCTAAATCTAAAACCTAAAATACTCAATTAATAGATGTAAAAAAAATGAATGAATCTAAATGATGAAACTGCAGAGACCAGTGCTTTATTGGGTATGCATAGTCAAATGAAAAAGAAATGAACAAATTATTCTAGTAGAAACTCAAATTTTTCCCATATGTTCTGTTTATAACTTGTATAAACATGCATGATTATGACTACTGAGCTCTCCTTTAATAATCCAAATGAATCTCCTTGATTACTATGATCAACTAAAAGGATTTAATCTCTCCTTGAAAGAACCAATCAATTAATCACATAGCCACAACAAATGTGTACTGATAAACTAAAAATAAACTTGCTATATCAATTTAGACAACAAAAAAAATCAACTTGGAGAAAGCTTAGTAATACTTTTAATAAATCTAACAGACAATTGACACCAGAAATGAGCTGCAACATCAACTAATTCTCATTAAAGTCTCCATTTTGAAATCATACATCATAGTCTCTATTTTCTAGAAAAACTATCCAACTGTATATTCTCTACCTTATCTACTCTAAAAATCTGAAAAAAATCACCTTATTCACAATCGGGAATGAACATTTATACTCAGCCTACAACTGCATTTAGAAATTCTCATGTTGGCCATAGTGTCAAAGATTTTGTTAATCATCACTGAACAGTCACTAAGACAACTCTATAAGTATGCCGAAGGCAATTATATCATTGTCATCCTATGCTCTTCTGTTCTTTGTGTTGTTTGCTTTCGTCGTGACCATTTGTTTGCTACGCCGAAGTCAAGAACTATCCTTTTGTCCCCTTTGCGTTTCGCCATGACTATATTCCGTCAGTGAGATGTCATACAACATACATTATGTTTCATCGAGAGCCCCATGTTACATTCCTTCCAATCACTGAGACATAAGATATCTCTCACTGATGCATTCTTTTGTTTCATTCATAGTCACCGTAACATTCTGATATCGAAGAGACCTCACATAGTGCATATCATGTCTCACTGAAAGTTCCTTCATCCTTCCTGAGTTGCTGAGACAAGAGAAAACTCTCACCGAGAAGCATCTCCCATTCACTTTTGCCAAGACATTTCAAAATTGGGGAGATATCCCATAGATCACCCTATGTCTCACCAGACATACTTTTCTTGTGTGTCATTGTGACCCTTCACCATCGGGGAGACATTATATAGAATTACCTTTGTTTTACCAAAAGCCCCAAACTCACTTTAGATCGCCAAGAGAAAGCAATTCTCACACTGACATAATCCTTATGCACACTATCGGAAAGACCGGAGGTCACTCGCCAAGATATTATATCGATGCCCATTAGTCTTACCAAGATCTTTTGTGTTGGTCGGTGAGACTCTTTGAATTCGCTATGACTTCACACCAAAGAAACACATCTCTCATTGATGAGTATTTTGATAGAAACCCTTTGAAATAAGTCAGTGAGACATATACATTTCGGTAAGACCTCACCCCGACATCCTTTGGTTCGGCCCAAATGAAATCACTTATATTGTTCAGTGAAACTCTACCTGATATGCATTCCTTTATCAGCAGTCGACAAGACAAGGTGAGTTTTCCAAGATGTTATATCAAAGA